>JARQOC010000002.1:55534712-55783147 GCA_033576535.1 Allobates femoralis | reverse complement strand
CGGGGACGTGATCACCAGCCGCCGTCCCCGCTGTCGTGTCCGGTGCCGCCGCTGCATCGGGCGCGCTCACAGCCCAGGAGCCCAGGAGCCCATCAGCCAATCACAGCTCCGCCCAGGAGCCTTGAGCCAATCCGAGGCCAGCTGACGTCAGCCCATAGCCTCTGATTGGCTGAGGGCTCCAGCGCTGTCATTGGCTGTGGGCTCCAGCGCTGTCATTGGCTGTGGGCTCCAGCGCTGTCATTGGCTGTGGGCTCCAGCGCTGTCATTGGCTGTGGGCTCCAGCGCGGTGAGTGCCTTGCCACACAGTACAGTAAGTGTGTCTGTGTGTGTGTCTGTGTGTGTGTCTGTGTGTGTCTGAGTGTGTGTCTGAGTGTGTGTCTGAGTGTGTGTCTGAGTGTGTCTGACTGTGTGGGATGCTGGAGGGTGATGGGAGGCTACACAGGGATGCTAGAGGGTGATGGGAGGCTACACAGGGATGCTGGAGGGTGATGGGAGGCTACACAGGGATACTGCAGGGTGATGGGATGCTACACAGGGATGCTGGAGGGTGATGAGAGGCTACACAGGGATGCTGGAGGGTGATGGGAGGCTACACAAGGATACTGGAGGGTGATGGGAGGCTACAGAAGGATGCTGGAGGGTGATGGGAGGCTACACAGCGATGCTCGAGGGTGATGGGAGGCTACAGAGGGATTTTTTTTATAGTAATATGGTGCGCCTTATAATCCGGTGCGCCTTATATATGGACCAAGACGGCTTAAAAGTCATTTTTTGAGGGTGCGCCTTATAATCCGGTGCGCCTTATAGTGCGAAAAATACGGTAACTGCTGTTACTTTGCGAGCCGAGTCCAGCTCTCTTCTCTGTGCAGGCTGCCGCAGCTCCAGGGTCCTAGAGCCCGCCTGCTCACAGAGATGATGTAGCAGTGCTGAGATTGTTCTCAGTCTGCTCATTCCCTGTGCACAGACATCTATATCTATGCACAGGGGATGTAGCAGAGAGGACATCGCGTTTATGACTACGTCGGAAGGAAGAGGATTTTTTAAATTAAAGATGGAGTCCCTAATGGCTTTTTTTTTTAATTCTAATAAAAATTTTCTCTGTGTTGTGTTTTTTTAACCCTTTATTGGAGATTCTTAGTGGCTGGGTCAAACGTGGCCTGACATTAAGAATCTCGGGCTTAATACCAGCTTGTATAACAAAGCAGGTATTAACCCCTTTATTACCCAGCGTGCCACCGCCACCAGGGCCGCTGGAAGAGTGGGGTTCAGCGCCAGAGGATGGCGCTTCAATGAACGCGCCATCTTCTGGGGCGGCTGCGGGCTGCAATTTGCAGCGGGGGGTGCCCAGAAAGCTTGGGCCTCCCTGCGCTGCGGATTTCAGCCCCCAGGTACTTAGCTGTACCTGGCTAGACATAGAAATTGCGCGGAGCCCCACGCATTTTTTTTTTTATTATTTCATGAAATTCATGAAATAATTAAAAAAAAAGGGCTCCCCTATATTCTTGTGTCTGGCCAGGTACAAATAGGCACCTGGGGGTTGGGGGCAGCCCGTCGCTGCCTGCTGGATCCGGCTGGTTCCAGAAATACGGCGAAGCCCATGTAATTTTTTTTCTGAAAAATCAATAAAACAATGTAAATAAAAGGGACTGCATCTTTATTAACCCCTGGACCATGGGCGTTTTAACACAGAGCACTGAGCAGAGCCATGTGAATGGAGGAGTCAGATAAGATTTCACAACAGCTGTTTGAGATCAGCATGAGGTAAATTGACAGTCTTATGAGCTGTATTGTGAACACTTTGTAGGCACCACCTCCTTCACTGAGAATGAGCTTCAAACACAGTCTAGTGAGGACATCTTGTGGAAGTTTTTTTAAAAGTTTTTCATGAATAAAGTATATTTGAAAGTTGATTATAATCACTTGCTCTACATTATTATGAAATAAAAAACTGTAAATGGTGGTTACACTTTAAAATGGCACACCTAATGATTGGGTCTTTTTAAGTAGTTTTCACTAAATCCTTTGCTAATCGTTTGGGAGTTGTAAACCTACTACTATAAGCAAAAAGTCAACGAACAGTTCACCCAACTTCTTCCTTCTCTTTCTGCATGAAAGAAGTATTTCACTAAACTTTACAATGTAATCAATGTCTAAATTAGTTTCTTTATAGGTCACCCTGAAAACTCCGTGCTTCCATTTACATCTATGATTAAAGCGTACGGAGGGATTTTGTGACACGTTCCTTTGTTGCAATGACAATCCATGCTTGACTAAGACATCGGCCTTAAACTGGGACTCTTTAAAATCACCGAGCAGTAAATATAGACGTATTTCTAACAATACAATACCTAATAAAATGGAGTAAGAAGTAGTTACTATTGGGAGTAAAAATTTTCTCTGCAGAATTGTGTTTATTTCAAGCTTTCACGGTAGCACGTATATTTCACCGGTAATGCTATTCCTCGGAATAAATCTATGGTGCTGTATTTGTTTTAAAAGCACTTTAGGAGCCATAAAGAGGATAACTGATGGTATACCAATACCAACTTTAGTGCCCCACTATATAAAAAAGGTTGAAACTTGAATTTCTATTAACTCCACAATATAGTTTTATCACACGGAATCATACAGCAGCGTAATATCGTCTCAGCAAAGTCAAGACTGGAGCAATTTTAAATAAACATAAATAAAAGAAAAAAAAAACTAAAGGCCATAACTCCAATTTAAGTGACTTTTGATAAATCTCAACTGCGACTATAAAGTTTTGCCTTGTAAGCACTTAAATTGTTGTTGCTGTAAGGATGGATGCTGGCCGAATATGCAGTTCTCAATTTGCAATGTATATGAATTGAATATCAAAGGATAATCAGCTTTCACGGCCATAAAATTGTGTTACGGCCACAGCCTGGGAGAGAATTGGTTTCCATTTACTCTCGCCCTTTTGTACTTTAATGTTAAAGTGGAGTTATAATCAGACCCACACCATAGCATAGTGTGATAATGTTCTAATGATCTGCCCATACTGCGTGATATAAGCTCAGTAATACAAAATATATATGTATAAAAATATGTTTATTTGTGACCTCTTTGCTCCATCTCAGGCAAATATTACCAGAAAGCTCTAAGCTTTTGACTAAATGTCCTGGCCAGAGTTCAACAGCTTGTTGACAGCCTGGAATGGAGGGGACATTCTCGATTAGATTATCTGTCATTCTACCGATGGAATATTAGGGGTTGACCATTTGTTGAGTGCGCCATTGTAGATTGGCCTACTTAGATCAATTTACTTTTCAGGAGTAATTGGAAACTGTCATTAAACAATTTGGGGAACTGGAAAGCCAGGAATATTGGCTTTAAAGGGAATTTTGAAAACGCTATTTAAAGGGAATCTGTCAGGTCAAAAATCCATATGTGTAACTGATTTATTTTCTAATTCCTCTAATGAAGCTATTCCTATTAATGTATTTCTTTTATTTATACTCCCCCTATCCTCTGTAAACTGCACAATAAAGAGATTCATTCCATCTGTCAATCACAGTGAGTGATCACTTACTTCTCTGCTGCCCACTCCCCAGGGAATGAATATTCATGTAGTGACATCAATGCCCTGCTCTGCCCTCTTCTGTAAGCACACAGCCAAAGCAGTGGAGATCACTCACATGGGGAAAGGGGCTTTATACTTCTGTCTCTAATCCCTTTTAGGCTATGTTCACACATAGCACTTGTTGTTTTGCGTGGGCGCTTTTACCAGCGTTTTGCACCTGCGCAAAAAAGCCCTGGAAAAAAACGCGGTGCATTCACACACCGCGTGGTTTTACAGAGGAACTTCTTCAGTGATGTCACAGAGGGGAGGAAGAATCCTGATCCTCATCCCCTCTGTGGCATCTGTCACAGCCCCATTTGATTTTGCAGTGCATTATACACTGCAAAATTAAATGTAAAATGAATCCTAGTGTATTAAAAATAATAAAGATTTTTATACATACCCTCCGTCAGGTGTTCCGGAGTCGGGAGCCAGGAGATCTTCTGCAGGCATCGTCCTGCCAGGGCCTTGCATGATGTCATAATGACATCGGGGGCTGTGATTGGTCGCTCGCAGACATGTGATATGCTCGTCACATATCACATGACTGCGAGCTGCCAATCAGCGCCCATGACATCATGCAAGGTCTTCTCACATCAATGCCTGACTCCGGATAGCATGAACAAGCCGGCGAAGAGGTAAGTATTAATTCTTTATTATTTTTAATACCTCTGGCTTTCTTTAATTTTGATGTGAATATTAATACAGTGCGAAATTAGGGATGGGCGAGTCTACTCGCTAGGACTCGTTACTCGGCGAGTAGTAAGGGACTCGCAGGACTCGGTACTCGGCGAGTTTTCCAGCGATTACTCGCACAGTAACGAGTCCAATACAAGTCAATGGCAATCCTAGTTTTGTCAGAGTTTACTTTTTCTCACTCGCTAGACTCGCTATATCACATCGCTGTGTAGCTTGAATCTCCCCAAATCGTTTAAACAATCGCACCGCTTCATGGATACCCGCTGTCAGCAGCGAGTCTGAGCGAGTCTGAGCGAGTCTATGAATCCGAGTCCTGTATAATTGTTATAACAGCTCCCGCTGTTACTTCCGGGGCCGCCTATTAAGGTCATTACATATTCACTGCACTGTCAAACTAACAGCCAATCACAGGAGCTCACACTCTGTGGGAGCCTCTGTGATTGGCTGTTGTAATCAGACTGGATTTTCTCAGTCTGGACAGTGATTCTGCTTGGTTGCCATACACATTAGTGTATGGCAACCAACGTGGCGTTGTAGGGTGTAAAAGAAATAATTATTTTAAAAAAAAACGCGTGGGGATTCGCAGCATTTTTAAGTCTAGCCCGATGAAAGCAGGCAAACTGCGAGCTGCCACCCTCAGCTGCCTAATTTCTCCGCGGCTGCAGTATGAGCGGCGCATATACCAGCCGCTGTCACAGCAGAGTTAACTCTCTGCTTACCGGCGCTGCAGTGATCGGTAAGCAGGGAGTTAAATCCAGCAGCTTATGAATGAGTCGGCTCTGTGCAGTTGGCACTGCTTAAGCGTTGCTATAGTAACCGATAATTTGGTTACTATAGCCACGGTGGCGGCGGTGATGTCACCGCATAATGCTCACAGCTTCACTGACTCATCACAGAGCAGGGGAGCGCATTTCCGCCCCCTACTGTGTGATGTGTGATGTAGCAGAACTGAATGAGTTCAACAAGAAGAAGGAAGACAGAAGAGAGAAGAAAGAAGAGAGAAGACCTGGATCTTTGGAGGGATATGTGGTGGTAATAAAGATGATGTCCCTAATGCTGTCTGTGTCTTTATTTTTAATAAAGAATTTTTCTCTGTGTGGTGTTTTTTTAACCCTTTATTGGAGATTCTTAGTGGCCTGGTCAAACTTGGCCTGGCATTAAGAATCTCGGGCTTAATACCAGCTTGTATAACAAAGCTGGTATTAACCCCTTTATTACCCAGCGTGCCACCGCCACCAGGGCCGCTGGAAGAGCCCGGTAAGGCGCCTGGAAATGGCGCTTATTATTAATGCGCCATTTTCAGGGGCGGCTGCGGGCTGCTATTCTTTAGCGTGGGGGGGGCCTATAACAATGGGCCCTCACCCCGCTGAGAATACCAGCCCTCAGCTGCTTAGTTTTACCTTGGCTGGCATGGAAAATAGGGCGGAGCATTTTTTTTTGCCAGCCAAGGGGAAATTAAGCAGCTGAGGGTGGCAGCTCGCAGTTTGCCTGCTTTCATCGGGCTAGACTTAAAAATGCTGCGAAGCCCCACGCGGTTTTTTTTAAAATAATTATTTATTTTACACCCTACAACGCCAGGTTGGTTGCCATACACTAATGTGTATGGCAGCCAAGCAGAATCACTGTCCAGACTGAGAAAATCCAGTCTGATTACAACATCCAATCACAGAGGCTCCCACAGAGTGTGAGCTCCTGTGATTGGCTGTTAGTTTGACAGTGCAGTGAATATGTAATGAGTTTAATAGGCGGCCCCGGAAGTAACAGCGGGAGCTGTTATAACAATTATACAGGACTCGGATTCATAGACTCGCTCAGACTCGCTGCTGACAGTGGGTATCCGTGAAGCGGTGCGATTGTTTAAACGATTTGGGGAGATTCAAGCTACATAGCGATGTGATATAGCGAGTCTAGCGAGTGAGAAAAAGTAAACTCTGACAAAACTAGGATTGCCATTGACTTGCATTGGACTCGTTACTGTGCGAGTAATCGCTGGGAAACTCGCCGAGTACCGAGTCCTGCGAGTCCCTTATTACTCGCCGAGTAACGAGTCCTAGTGAGTAGACTACGGGGATGCATTATAATATATGGATGACTATTGTGACGGGAGGAGGCGGACCATATAAACCAGTATGGGGGTCATATATACCACGATAAAGGCCATAGTCCAGGAGGAGGACCATATATAGCAGGAAGGGACATTAATACATAATGAAGGGGGAGAGGGGTCACTTTGTGAGTCTTTAAATGATTTTGAACGTTACGTGAGGCCATACATTTCATCAACGTGCAGGGGGAGGGGGTGGTCTAAATCTCGCACCGAGGCCCGCCAGACTCTGGTTACACCACTGCTGAACCTCAATCGCTGCACCCACTATATGTACACCCTGATAGCTACCCCCCAATCACTGCACCCCTTATATACACCCAATTACTTCTGCCCCAGTACACAGGGCACATGGAGCAGCTCTGTGTACTCACATTACAGATTAGATGCCATGGCCGCTGTCCCCGCACTCTGCAGCTGGCACACAGTACACCTCTCAGCTCAGGAAATACATTTTTAGTACTTTTTAAATATTAAATAAATAAATCCTAAAATAACATTGTAAATAAATAAACTCTAAACTCAATGAATAAATGAATAAGAGAATAGATGAAAAGAATAAAAGGCACAAAAGGCACTTCCTGCATCAGCAGGGCTATTGATTGGCTCAGTACAGGGATCTGCAAGCTTCAATCCAGTGTCTAGATGTGTCTGTTTGCCAGCTCCACCTCTTCCTTCCTTCCACACCTTCCCCTGCCGGATCTTTCTCTTGCCTTTCTATACACTGCAGTCAGGGAGCGCCAATGGCTTCCCACCATTTACATCAATTTAGATGCTCCTGGGGGGTGGAGGCCAGGTCGGGGACAAACCCATGACCTTATGTGTGGGAAACCGGAGCCCCATACGCTGTCCTAGCAGGTCGCGCATACGAGGAGAGATTCTCTGTATATTATAAGGCTACATATCATCACCAGCAGTGATGGAGAGTGATGGGGCCGCTCCTCTGGGGCTCCTCCTCTGTGGCTCCTCTGTGTCCGGCTGCCTGCAGGCTTCACAGTCTCCTCCACATGACTGCTCGGTCTCGGGTAACACGAACGTTTATCACAGAGCGGCGTTCCCACACAGCGGAGGCGAGAGAAACCTCCAGACAGGCGTGATTGGCTGCAGCCAGGAGAAGGGAGGTTGTAATTAGTTGCCGTCATCGGGATATGGGAGGCTGTGATTGGACAAGGAGAAGTGTGCGGCAGCGTGTGCCTGTACTGAGCTCGTCAGCTGCATCTCCTGTACACAGCCGCCGCTATAGGGGATAGTCTATTCCCTCAATGCAGGAGATAGGGAGCCGCCACTGAGGAGCTCAATACAGGCGGACACTGATCACAGGATAACAGGGAGGGGGACACGGGGGGAGACCAAGGGGAGGGGAGCACAGAGGGGGGAGACCAAGGGGAGGGGGCACAGAGCGGGACAGGGGACACAGGAGAGGGAGACCGAGGGGAGGGGGCACAGAGGGGGGAGACCAAGGGGAGGGGACACAGAGGGGGGAGACCAAGGGGAGGGGACACAGAGGGGGGACCAAGGGGAGAGGGACAGGGGGGGAGACCAAGGGGAGGGGGACAGGGGGTAAAGAGGGGGGAGACCAAGGAAAGGAGGACGGGGGGGGAGATCAAGGGGAGGGGGCACAGAGGGATGGGGACAGGGGGCACACATGGGGGAGACCAAGAGGAGGGGGCACAGAGGGATGGGGACAGGGAGCTCACAGGGGGGAGACCAAGGAGAGGAGCAGACAGTGGGCACAGAGGGAAGAGAGGAGAGCAGTGGCGTTTATGGTACATGCTGCAGTGTGTGGCACATGATGGCATCTATGGTACATGCTGCAGTGTGTGGCACATGATGGCATCTACGGTATATGCTGTAGTTTGTGGCATAGGATGGCATCTATGGTACAGGATATAGCGAGAGATCCCAGGGGGACGGGCACCTAGGGGAGGGACAACGTATAGGGGGATAGACACAGCATACAGGGGGTTACAGGCAGTGGTGTAACGATCGCAGTCACAGGGGTCACGACTGAGACATGTCCAAAACCTACAAGTTTACCGTGCCGCCAGCTGCCCCCTGTGCCCGCCGATCACTCCGCCGGGTGCCAACTTCACATGGATGTGCGTTCCCGAAGACACACATCCCTGTGACAGCCCGGCAGCACAGGCTCCGTGTGTCAGGGAGAGGAGGGGAGGGAAGCCTCCTACTTCCCACTGCTGCTCCCGCTCCCCTTTCCCCATGACCTGTCATCTTCCTGCCCTGCGCTCCACTGGGGACCGCATACAGCAGGCCGGAACCTACTCCTCTGTCCCTATTGGGGCTCACAGTCTATATTCCCTTAGGCTATGTGCACACAGCACTTTACCAACATCATCACCTCTGTCCCCATTGGGGTTCACAGTCTATATTCCCTTAGGCTATGTGCACACAGCACTTTACATACATCATCTCTGACTCCACTGGGGCTCACAGTCTATATTGCCTTAGGCTATGTGCAAACAGCACTTTACAGCCATCATCTCTGTCCCCATTGGGGCTCACAGTCTATATTCCCTTAGACTATGTGCACACAGCACTTTACATACATCATCATCTCTGTCCCCATTGGGGCTCACAGTCTACATTCCCTTAGGCTATATGCACACAGCACTTTACATACATCATCATCACTGTCCCCATTGGGGCTCACTGTCTATATTCCCTTAGGCTATGTACACACAGCGCTTTACAGCACTTCTTGCTTGCTTGGCCACTTTACCCCTCTGTGGGCGATCCTGGTCATTTTTGTAGCCTACAAGTCCTGAAACGGGTCAGTTTAGTGCTTGGAAAGCGTCTGCTTTTACTTAGTTAGAAGATTATGGGGGGGGATTCATATATAAGGCTGCATATACAATGCTGCACTGTATGGAGAGATATAAGGCTAGATATATAATACTGCACTATATGGAAGATATAAGGCTGGATATATAATGCACTGTAAGGAGAGATATAAAGCTGGATATATAATACTGGACTAAATGGGAGATTTAAAGCTGCATATACAATGCTGCACTATATGGCAGATATAAGGCTGGATATATAATACTGCACTATATGGGAGATATAAGGCCGGATATATAATACTGCACTATATGGAGAGCTATAAGGCTGGATATATAATACTACACTATATAGGAGATATAAGGCTGCAAATATAATACTGCACTATATGGAGAGATATGAGGCTGTATTATGCAGTATGGAGGGCTATAAGGCTGTATTATACTATATGGAGAGGCTATGAGGCTGCATTATACTATAAGGAGGGCTATGAGGCTGCATTATACTGTATGGAGATGCTATGAGGCTGCATTATGATATATGGAGGGATGTGAGGCTGCATTATATTATATGGAGGATAATGGGGGTTCATTATAAAAATTGAATGTCTATGGGGCCTACCTTATGAAGGGGGACTATGGGATGCATTATAATACATAGCGGACTATGGGGATACATTTTAATATATGGAGGAATACGGGGGATGCATTATAATAATAATTATAGCTGCCTCTGCTGATGATTCAGGACCGTGGCTTGCGGGGAGCTAGCCGCGGTCCTGAAACAACAGACCCATAGGCTCCCATGTTAGGGAGCGCTAGATTTCATCGGATCCGGGAGGATCCGGGGGAATCCAGGAAGATCCGGGAGATGTCAATTTGTGAAGTTTTTTCTCCCCGGACACAAAAACGTTGGAAGAAATGGTTTTTCGTTTGGGAGAAATATCTGAATTCTCCCAGATTCTTCCGGAGAGATGGAAACCAGATGGCAGATAGCTGCCATCCGGCTCCATCCAGCCCCATAGGATGCTATGGGGCCGAAATCCAGTCCGGGGCTGTCTGGTTTATAACGGTCAGCCCCGGATCAGATTAAAACGTGGTGTGAAGCCGGCCTAAGTTTCGCACCGGAGCCCCCCAGACGCTAGTTACACCACTGGTGGCCACACTTACAACACTGTGCACAATTTTGGGCTCCAGTGTATAAGGTTCAGCTTAAAAGCTGAAATGGAGTTTCTTGAGGACCATCTTTTTTTGTTTCAGGTTGAACTCAACGCCCTTGTGTCTTTTTGCAATCTTAAAATCACAAAACTATATTTTTTCTGCCAAATTCCACTCTTTAGTGCGTTGAAGAGGCAAAAATAAAACATGCTGAAAATGTGACTATTTTTTCTTTTGTTTTCTTGTACTTAGCAATTTAACAAAGCGAAGAAAGTAAGTTTATTTTATAAATAGGAGTTTCAAATGCCAGAACATCAGGTCCTTATGTGAATATTGTGGGAAGTTGGCTTTGGATACAATATTGTATATCATTCTTCCTCTTCAGCATATTCTGCAGGACAATTAACTTGGGACTAATGGATATAAAGAAAATTTAAAGAAATGCAAACTTGTAATGAGAGAGCAATTTGTAAGGAAATGTCACATCTTATCTGCTCGGAATCCCAGGCATCAAAGAGAAAAATATGAAATATCATATGTCGCTTCCAAACGTGAAGAATCACTGAGATTGTGCAGGGGTGCACAACCTTGCCAGGTGAGAGGCAAATCCCAACACTTAGTCATATTGTTCCCCACTAGACCACTGGGTATTTCTCAAAGGGAGCGCTTCCCTGTATTTTTGTTTCTTTAAAAGAAAAGATCCTAGACCTGCAAAGGCTGGAATGGGCTACAAAACCATATGTAAGACGCTGGGTGAAAAGGAGCTCCAGATAAACCAAAGTGATATTGTAAGCGCTAAGGTACAATAACAGGACTCGGCTCAATTAAATATTACCTCTCAGCTTTAATGGTTCAGCAAATGGATCCCTGTAGCCACAACGCGTTTCAGCGCCAATTGCGCCTTTTTCAAGTGATCACTTGAAAAAGGCGCAATTGGCGCTGAAACGCGTTGTGGCTAAAGGGATCCATTTGCTGAACCATTAAAGCTGAGAAGTAATATTTAATTGAGCCGAGTCCTGTTATTGTACCTTAGCGCTTACAATATCACTTTGGTTTATCTGGAGCTGCAAATTTCTTCCCGTCGGGAAGTGTGATACACAGCAGCTTTGGACTTCAGGACCTGGCAGACGTCACACCACCACTCCCCTGAGCTGTCACGTGCACCGAGATCCACGAGGAATACGTGTACATTCCATCATGCCGCTCGGAGCTTAACAAGGAGAGCCCAGCTGGGAGAACTATAAACCCTTACTCCAGTTGTGCGGACAGGCACAACAGTAGAAGGTGAGCGGAGGGGATCATTGACCGACCCCACAAATTATTGAAAGCAGTTTGGCGCAAATCTTTGTGTTTTTTGTATTACATGCCGCTGGCTGAAAAGGAGACAGTTATTGCTGCAATTGTAAGAATATGAAAGAAATACAACATGAGTGTCAATTGACATCGATCTAGGGCTCCATGCAAAGTCTCACCTTGTGGGGTATCCAGGATCATGAGGAAGGTGAGACATCAGCCTAAAACTACACAGGGGGAACTGCTAATTATTTCAAGACAGCTGGGACCACTGATACCAAGAAAACCATTTGTAACACATTATGCCATAATGGATTAAAATCTTGCAGTGCCCGCAAAGTCCCACTGCTCAAGAAGGCACATGTGCTGGCCCATCTGAAGTTTACCAATGAACACCTTGGTGATTCTGAGACTGATTGGGAGAAGGTGCTGTGGTCAAATGACACAAACATTCAGCTCTTTGGCATTAACTCCACTCGCCATGTTTGGAGGAAGAGAATTGCTTTGTATGACCCAAAGAACACCGTCCCCACAGTCAAGCATGGCGGTGGAAACATTATATTTTGGGGATGTTTCTCTGCTAATATCACAGGAATACTTCACCGCATCAATGGGACAATGGATGGAGCCATCTACTTTAAAATCCTAAGTGACAACCTCTTTTTCTCTGCCAGGACTTTAAAAATGGGTAGTGGCTGGGTCTTCCAGCATGACAACGACCCAAAACATACAGGCAATGCAACAAAAGAGTGGCTCAAAAAGAAGCACAATAAGGTCATGGAGTGGCCTGGCAAATCTCCAGATTATAATCCCATAGAAAATTTATGGAGGAACCTGAAGCTCTGAGTTGCCAAGCGACAGCTTCAAAATCTTAATGATTTAGAGATGATCTGCAAAGAGGAGTGGATCACAATTCCTCCTGATGTGCACAAACCTCATCATCAACCATAAAAATTGTTTGACTGCTGTTCTTGCCAACAAGGGTTTTGCCACCAAGTATTAAGTCTTGTTTGCCAGAGGGATCAAATACTTATTTCTCCCTGCAAAATGCAAATAACTTTTATATAATGTAGACAATTTTTGGATTTTATTGTTGATATTCTATCTTTAATGGCCACTTTACACGTGGCAACAGGAAGATAGAAAACGGCAGGTGTCGGAGACAATTGTACCTTTTACCTTCAAAACACCTTGCAGATACCTGAATTACACGCAGCCACTTCAAGGTGTTTTGAAGGTAAAAGGTACAATTGTCTCCGACACCTGCCGTTTTCTATCTTCCTGTTGCCGCGTGTAAAGTGGCCATTACTGTTAAATTAACGCTTCTTTAAAATTATAGACTGTTCATATCTTTGTCAGTGTGCAATATATTAAATAATGACTGGCATCACCTGTTGATGCCGGTCATTATTTAATATGTAGTATGACTATTTTTTGACCGAGCTCCCTCCCGCAGTCCTGTAGCCTCGCCTATACCTCCATCTTGCTGTAGCCTAGATCCAGAGACATACCAGACCAGCAGGTGTTAATTGCAGTTCACAGGCATAAAAATCGACACTAGCAATTGCATACCACATGTAGTGACATAGCGTCCGGCTCCGGTAAGTTGAGAGCACCATGTCCTGGTTATCAGGCTCTTGCGGAGTGGCCATTGTTGAAGCTTAGTCTCATTTTCTATAGTCCAGAGCAGTATTTGCTATGGTTCTCTGTCACATATGCATTATCTTAGCTGTACATAGCCCTGTTTCATAGCCATGATGCAAGTTCATATTCCACATGTTTAGTGTCACAGGAAATATTCTTTCAGTTTCTTTGTCAGTGTGGAAACTTACAAAATGAGCAAGGGATCAAATACTTATTTCCTTTACTGTATGTAACTTCCAAGACCTCACTGCACAAGAGCTTTGGGTCCAAACTGTCAATAAATATAATTATTTTGATAGATTTTTTTAATGCCATAAAGTAGAGTCATGGTACTACTTACTTGTCACACCACTGATGGAGAACACTGAATACATGGCTTCAAAACCAGTGAGACCACTGGATGTATGACCACTTGAAAACTCCACGGTGACTTGAGTTGAAAAAATTCTAAAATTTCCCGGATTCGATCCCCAGAATGAAGCTGTAATTAAATAACATTGAATAATATTGTGTTCTAAAGTATACACGTTCTTTGTAATAATAGATCTACCAGTGTTTTCATGACTAAGGATGAATACAAATCGAAGTAATTTCGCATTAACAACTTTTTTTCCTATTTCCAAGAAAAATAACCAGTTATACATATTGCACATCCACTACCCGTATGACTCAGCTAAATATTATATTTATACTGCAGTATAAAATAGAAATCTACCACTTTTTCTTAGTGCCTGGAATGCACTTTTATCATGTGACGGGTCTTATTCATTGAGACAAGTGAACATCTTTATTAATATCTCAATGAACACACATACTGTATAAGATGAAACATGCAGGTAGCGATCGTTTTCGATTCTTTATTGTTTTATGTTTTGCAAAAACGCCTTGTAATAGGTATTAAAATGAAGAAACAAATTGACATATTGTACAATGGGAATACAGGAATATATTTGTTAGCAGGAATTGATTTGATAAATGTGAAAAATATATTTTGGAGTATTCAACCCATTCATTTAAACTGTAAAAAGATTAAGACATGAAAAGATATATACTTACATAAATGCCATGTACCGTTTGTCATCAACTTCCGTTCCCATGTCCTCCCACCACGCGTCGGTGGCAGCTTTATTTGCACACCCAAGTGACGGGTGTGCCAATATGGTGCCCGCTGGCGCTACTGGCAGTTCCGCCAGCGGTGATGTCGACACCCAAATCTGACACCAGGAATCACCACAGAATTACACCGCCGCCTGTGTAATTGCACTTCCACATGTTGGTACACACGTGTGGTTACTCATTCTGCCGCCATCTTTGGATACTTAGGTATAGAAAGATGGTGATGGAGTGGCGCACATATAGGGCAGAAAAAGCGCACAAAGGGGCAGAGAGATCACACAGAGGGCAGAGAGAGCACAAAGGGGGGCAGAAAGCACACACAGGGGGCAGAGAGAGTGCACTGGGGGCATAGAGAATGCACAGGGGCAGAAACATAATTGCACTGTCCCGTCTGTCACTTTCATCATCCAGATGTCATGTTATCATGTGCCTCTGCCATATTTGCACACCCAAGTGATGGTTGTGCAAATATGACACCCACTGGCGGTACTGGCACATTGAGCATTACGCCAGCGGTGCCACAGCTGAACTGCAACCACCTCCAGAAACTGATGCCATCTGAAACCACAGCCGCCACTGACACATCACCACCTGAGTTAAGTGCTCATGCGTATACACAGTGTACATGCCTATTTACTCAGGCAACCCGCCATGTTTGGGCACCTGGATACATAAAGGTAGCGGCGTTGTGACCCGGTGCGCGCGCGTAGGCACTTACACTGCTGTTATGTTTGGACTCCACAGGGGCAACAGAGCTTTAGGGGGAGAGACAAAGCACATTGGGGAAGAGAACATGCACAATGGGGCAGAGAGAGCGCACAGGGTGGCAGAGAAAACACACCGTGGGGCAGAGAAAGTGCACAGGGGGGCAGAAAAAGCACACAGGGGGGCACCTTAGGCAGGACTCTACGTGGTCTGATAGCATTTTTATTGATGTTTAACATGGAATTGCAATAAAGACTTACATTTATTTGCACAAGATAACCAGGGACTCTGGACCTCTTTCCTATTAGTGCATCCTTCCAGGATGTTTCTTTTATTATGTATGTTGCCCCATTACGTTGCTGTATGTCCCAGTTTAATAGTCTCATGCAGGCTAGTTAATGGAAAATAAATATTCACCCCTTACCAAGCCTATTCCTTTGTTAATTTGGACTATGTGTTAATTACAAATGAATGTTCACCCCTTCCCCCCACCCACAGTCCAATCACTGATGCTGGCAAATATGGGTGGGCGGAGAAAGGGGTGAATATTCATTTTTCATTAAAGGGTGACCCAATCACTGACACCAGTACAAAATATAAGCCATCCCGTGAAAATAATCCTTAGCACATCTTTTTTGGGTAAACATTGTAATACATTGTTTTAGCAGATTTCATATTTTGGAGGGGAATAGTTACAATCTAATAACTCATCAAGAGGGGTGAGGGTCATGCTTACAAGAGCTTACAATCTATTAGAAGGAGCTCCTTGCTCCACTTTAATGGCTGTCTTGGACCCAATTCTGCTTTTCAAACAGTTGGGTAAGCTTTGTACTATGCCTCTGCTATAAACTTTCAATGTTACTCCTATCTGCATAAAACAGTGCAATGAAACTTTGTGAAGGAAAACTATTAACATAATGCTATTTCAGACATGAAGCTTTTTTTGTCTGACATTTAATTTGAAAATGAAAACCGCAGAACTTACCTCTTAAAATTCGGTCAGGTCCGATACCTTCATAAATATTTACAACGTCTATGTAATTGTTAGTCTCGAAAGATGTGAAATTAAGTTTAATGTTAAAGCCATTTCGAGCGCTGGAAATGAAAGCAAAGACTTCTATCAACAAGAGGGACATATATTGAGAATAATGTAAAATATGACTGTACTTTGTGAAAAGTTTTACAAAAGACTTGATTATTAGTTGACTGCAATAATATACTAAGTGGAACACAAAATCTAAACTATAATAATAAGTTTAAAAATAAGTGAAATCCATGAAGAGAAGGAGGACGGAGATATGGCTGCAGATTTTCTCTATATTTAAAAGGGAACCTGTCTAATTTGTGCTGCTACAACCAGGGGCGTCACGAATCAGAGACTGGATCCCGGATGACAAACATGTAGGCTTCATTCTAAAATTCTGTGGAACTAGAACAGGACGAGGTGACTAGTCCAAGAGGAAGGTCCTTACCAGCCCCACCTACAAACATAGGGAGGATCTGGTTGCTCTCGAGAAGTTGAACGGGACATGCCTTATTTGATGCATTTACTGGTGTGCAAAGTCTCTGTTCAGCTATTTCTTTGATCACCTGCTGTTGATACTTATTCAGTGTACTAATTAAACCATTTAAAGGGGATCTGTCAACAGGTGTTTGCTATGTAAGTTGAAAGCAGCATGATGTATGGGAAGAAACCTTGTTTCAAGTGATGTGACACTTAAAAGGCTGTGTTTCACTGTTTCAATAAAATCAATGATTTATTAGCAGGAAATTATCATTACAGGACTAGGTGTTGCCTCCTTAACAATATACCCGGTGTATTTCATAAGCGTGAGGACCCTTGACCTGGGTTACAAGCTTACATATTTTGGCCAAAATATCCAACCAATACCTCACATTATTATTCATCATTTTTGCACTGTGTAATCGTGTAATCTTTAGGCAAGATACATTGGGGCCCCTGAGGGCATCTGTCCTGTGTGGTGCATGTATATTGTGCTGGGCAGCCCGCCTGATCTAATAGTATGGGGTGTGACCAATAGGCTGCATAATGACACTCTGCATCATACCTTCATGTGATACTGGCGCCCTGTGTAAACCTCATCAGAGTGCATATAAAATACCACCAATCACCTTCCCCATGTTGTGGCAGGTTACGAGTGATTGCTGCACTGGTATTATGCATTTGGTTGCCTTTATCACTTGGCCTACTGTGTCCTGCTGAGTGCAATGGATATCAGACTTTTTGGTAAGTTTTTTTTATTGTATTTCCGCCCCCACCTCTGGAAAGCAGATTTCTGTTAACACACAGTCTACACTGAAAAATGCCACACAGTGGTGTGGGTGAAGACAAACAGACCTCAATATTTCAAGCTCTGCTAGATCTGCAGCAGAGAAAATTTTGATTCAATCACATCTGCTGCACTTTTGTTATACTATTTTTATACTGCACTTGCATTTTAATATTTTTACTGCAGTGTACTGTTGTTTTTTGTCGCAATAGCTTTTTGTTTCAAATATGCTGGTGGTGTGAACAGGTTCCTACAGACCTGTTCTCTGTATGCAGGACTCAACTGTTTTCTAATTAATTGCCTCTTGCCATGCAAGAGATGGAGTCTCCCCGCCCCTCCCTGGGCCCTGCATACATATAGCCCCGTCGCCTTCAGTCCATCCATGTCAGACACTGGTCAAGCTGGCTCCTGTTTCTGGTAAGTATTCACACCAGTCAGGTTTTTAATACAACAGTTAGGACCGCGTCTGAGATGGGTACACTTTGAAGATAGTGACGTGGCTTAAAATAACTTTTTCTGCGCAAAAAAACGGATTAACTAAGTACCCTGTATTTGTTATACTATTTTTATACTGCACTTGCATTTTAATATTTTTACTGCAGTGTACTGTTGTTTTTTGTCGCAATAGCTTTTTGTTTCAAACTGAATGACTTAAGTGATACATCTCTGGAATCAGGGCTCTCTGTCCCTGCATCCAGCTGCTCTCAGATCACTTAGCAAAAAACTGCTAACAGATTCCCTTTAAACTTATTTAAATTTAAAAAAAAAAAATGTAACACCCACTCGTGTTATATGTTAATTTGCAGCCAAAGAGGTGGAGGGGCTTCCAGATCAAGTCAAGCTGTGCACGCCTTTTTTCCTCTTTATATGACTTGATTAATTACTTGATGTGTCATTACAAGCCTTGTCCTCAGGGGTGTCAATGCACCTCCATGACTGTATTCACCTCATTAGCATATGGTTCAAGATTGTTTTAAACAGTTGACTGGGGCTAGTGATGGCACAGCTGAAGTTACAAATTAAACTTAAGAAAAAAAAACTATTTGGTAGTGGCAATAATTTGAGGATCAAATTATTGAAAGTGGGGACCCACCTCTTCTAACAAGTCTACAACCTGCAGTAATCCTCAGTCCACTATAGCACTGTACAACCAGCTCTACCCTCATCTACTGTATCCTCACCAACCCTCGTAGACTGTGAGCCCTCGCGGGCAGGGTCCTCTCTCCTCACCTACTGTATCCTCACCAACCCTCGTAGACTGTGAGCCCTCGCGGGCAGGGTCCTCCTTCCTCACCTACTGTATCCTCACCCATCCCTTTTAGACTGTGAGCCCTCACGGGAAGGTTCTTCTGCCCTCCACACTGTATCCTCACCCATCCCAGGCAGACAGTGAGACCTCATGGGCAGGGCCCTCTTTTCTCACTTACTGTATCCTCACCCATCTCTTTTAGACTGTGACCTCACGGGCAGGCTCCTCCCTCCACTCTGTATCCTTACCCATCCCTTGTAGACTGTGAGTCCTCTTGGGTAGGGTCTTCTATCCTCACCTACTGTATCCTCACCCATCCCTTGTATACTATGAGCCATCATGGACAGGGTCCTCTCTCCTTTCCTACTGTATCCTTACCCTTCCCTTGTAGGCAGTGAGCTCTTGCGGGGAGGGTCCTCACTTCTCACCTATGTATCCTCAACCATCAATTGTAGACTGTGAGCCTTCACGGGCAGGGTCCTCTCCCTTCACTTACTGTATCCTCACCTATCCCTTGTAGACTGTAAGCCCTCATGGCCAGGCTTATCTATCATTACCCACTGTATCCTCACAAATCCTTTGTGCACTGTGATTCCTCAGGGGCAGGGTCCTCTCTCCTCAGCTACTGTATACTCACCCATCTCTTGTAGACTGTGAGCCCTCGTGGGCAGGGTCCTTTCTCCTCACCTCCTGTCCTCACCCATCCCTTGTAGACTGTGAGCTCTCGTGGGCATGGTCTTCTCTCCTCTCTTATTGTATCGTGACCAACCCCTTGTAGACTGTGAGCCCTCTTAAGTAGGGTCCTCTATCCTCACCTACTGTATCCTCACCAATCCCTTGCAGACTGTGAGTCATCATGGGCAGGGTCCTCTCTCCTCTCCTACTGTACCCTCACCCATCCCTTGTAGGCTGTGAGCCCTTGTGGCAGGGTCCTCACCTACTGTATCCTCACCGATCCCTTTTAGACTGTGAGTCCTCATTAATTGTAAATAACACAGTGCCTCACCGGTTGGTATCTTTCAATGCTTCATTATTTCCGCCCCCAAGCAAGCTTTTTTTTTTGCTATGGTGCTGTGACTCATTGTAACTTGCATATTGTGAGCCCTCATTGTCAGGCTCATCTCTCCTCACCTACTGTATCCTCACCCATCCTTTGTGCACTGTGATCCCTCGGCCGCAGTGTCCTGTCTCCTCTCCAACTGTATCTTTACTCATCCCTTGTAAACTGTAAGTCATTGTGGGCAGAGGCCTCTCCCCCTCACCTCCTGTATCCTCACCCATCCCTTGCAGACTGTTAGCCCTCATGGGCAGGGTCCTCTCTCTCTTCCTGTAATAGTATATGACTTAGATTATTCATGATTATTGAACCTGTTATTTTTATGCACATCCATTTTCTCATGTAAAGCCAACATGAAATGAAAGGTGCAATAATAATAATAATGGTGTATAGGGATTCGCAAAGATTATTTTTGCATTTGGGGCTAAGAACTTGCAGGCAGGTAGCTGCTGATTACCTGCCTGTTCTGCCTGGGTTAGAGCAGTCATGGATGACTCTTGAGTCCCGATAACAAATTCTCTGCTTGTGATGAAGTCACATAAATAGAACCAACTAAAAAAACACTGCAAAAGCACCCCCATAAAGAAATAATGCACAGCATTGTCAACGTCATCGGGTGGTTTGGGCTTGGAAGCTGCCTGCTCGCTATACCTGAAGCATAGAGTAACAGATGTCGGTGGCAAAGACAAGAAAGATGACAAAACCGCCAGTGAAGCTGCTTCAGGAAGATAACTGCCGGAATTTTTTACCTGGGAGAAAACTATGGGTGTCTAAAAAACACTGTGTACCCACAACTATTTTTTTTATTGGGAAACCTTGGTTTTGGCAGATTTTTCACTTTTCATACACTTTAAACCCATTTGTTTATCTTTGTTTCACTTCACAAAATTTTTGAATCCTACAAACCAATATGTATGTGATCCTTTGTTCACTTAGGTAATATACTGCATTACCTATATACAGTGCCTTGTAAATGTATTCGGCCCCCTTGAACTTTTCAACGTTTTGCCACATTTCAGGCTTCAAACATAAAGATATAAATTCTAATTCTTTTTTGTGAAGAATCAACAACAAGTGGGACACAATCGTGAGGTGGAACAAAATTTATTGCATATTTTAAACTATTTGAACAAATAAAAAACTGAAAAGTGGGGCGTGCAATATTATTCGGCCCCTAGAGTTAATACTTTGTAGCGCCACCTTTTGCTGCGATTACAGCTGCAGTCTCTTGGGGTATGTCTCTATCAGTTTTGCACATCAAGAGACTGAAATTCTTGCCCATTCTTCCTTGCAGAACAGCTGGAGCTCAGTGAGGTTGGATGGATGGAGAGTGTTTGTGAACAGCAGTTTTCAGCTCTTTCCACAGATTCTCGATTGGATTCAGGTCTGGATGTGACTTGGCCATTCTAACACCTGGATATGTTTATTTTTGAACCATTCCACTGAAGATTTTACTTTATGTTTGGGATCATTGTCTTGTTGGAAGATAAATCTCAGTCCCAGTCTCAGGTCTTTTGCAGACTCCAACAGGTTTTCTTCCAGAACGGTCCTGTATTTGGCTCTATCCATCTTCCCATCAATTTTAACCATCTTCCCTGTCCCTGCTGAAGAAAATCAGGCCCAAACCATGATGCTGCCTCCACCATGTTTGACAGTGGGGATGGTGTTTTGAGGGTGATGAGCTGTGTTGCTTTTACGCCAAACATATCGTTTTGCATTGTTGCCAAAAAGTTTGATTTTGGTTTCATCTGACCAGAGCACCTTATTCCACATGTTTGGTGTCTCCCAGGTGGCTTGTGGCAAACTTCAAATGAGTCTTTTTATGGATATCTTTGAGAAATGGCTTTCTTCTTGCCACTCTTCCATAAAGGACAGATTTGTACAGTGTATAACTGATTGTTGTCCTATGGACAGACTCTCCCACCTCAGCTGTAGATCTCTGCAGTTCATCCAGAGTGATCATGGGCCTTTTGGCTGCATCTCTGATCAGTCTTCTCCTTGGTCGAGATGAAAGTTTAGTGGGACGGCCGGGTCTTGGTAGATTTGCAGTGGTCTGATACTCCTTCCATTTCAATATGATCGCTTGCACAGTGCTCCTTGAGATGTTTAAAACTTGGAAAATCTTTTTGTATCCAAATCTGGCTTTACACTTAGCCAAAACAGTATCTCGGACCTACCTGGTGTGTTCCTTGGTCTTCATGATGCTCTCTGCACTTGAAACAGAACCCTGAGACTATCACAGAGCAGGAGCATATATACGGAGACTTGATTACACACAGGTGGATTTTATTTGTCATTACCAGTCATTTAGGACAACATTGGATCATTCAGAGATCCTCCCTGAACTTCTGGAGTGAGTTTGGTGCACTAAACTAAAGGGGCTGAATAAAATTGCATGCTCCACTTTTCAGTTTTGTATTTGTTAAAATAAAGTTTAAAATATCCAATAAATTTTGTTCCACTTCACGATTGTGTCCCACTTGTTGTTGATTCTTCACAAAAAAAATAGAAATTATATCTTTGCTTGATGCCTGAAATGTGGCAAAAGGTTGAAAAGTTCAAGGGGGCCAAATACTTACACAACGCACTGTATGTTGCTAGCTTATACTGACAAGCAGCCTTTTAGACCCTGCCAATTGAACGATCATATATGCATGGGGTTATAGCTGTGATGATGTTTACTCTTAGAACTTTGGTTGCCAAAGGAAATACGGTAACCAGCATCCTGAGGTTGCCCTGCCGGGGAGCTGGTGGGTTGGCTAAAAAAGATTTCTCCTTCTGTAAAACTCCACTGATGCTACAATCACCTTGACCAAGGCATTACAACAGCAGCCACCCAATAGATCATACATGTTTACTGGTGGCACCTGTTGGATCACCTGGACATATTTGTCCATTATAGAGCATTTATTCACAATATGATGGAAATATTCATCATTTAATTTTGTTTGAACTCAAATTTCAGAGCACCAAATTCAAATGTATTTAATACAAGGATTCAAACTTCCTTTAAAGTTTGGGATTTTCTTTTTTTCTTTAAAGAACTCGAAATCCTTTGGTTCTCTTATAGCGTAACATGATACAATATGCATTTCTCCAACTGTCACTACGGGAAACTCACTTCAACGTATTCTGGAAATGCCTCCAAGTGTGCCTCTGGGCTATATATAAGAATGGCTTCACTACATCTTGGAATATTTTGATTTTTTTTGTCATATTAGATTGAATATTTTAATAATAAACTCATACAAAAGGTTTCCACATCCATAAGGCCTAATAACTAAGTACGCTAGGCTGCTCCTATGATAACTTCAGTAGGATAGCAAATCTATTCACATGACCCTTGTGCAGCGTTGAGGGGCAAAAGAATACTGATCTGGCTACTGGACCAGGATTCTGTGAACTTATTTCATTATCTCTGGTTAGCTGTAAAACTCTAAAAGCTTGAGATGTACAGTATTATCCAATGTGGCAAATAGACAGAACACTAGGCACCCCTAATCTCCCCCCCACCAAAATCTGACGCGTTTCGTCGTTGCCTTAATCATGGAATGGTTTCTTAAAGGGAACCTGTCGGCTCGTTTATGCCCCACAGCTATCACTGTCTGTACCTGTAGCTTCATAGTACATTCCTAATTATCCCGGTCTGAGCTCATACTGTAATGTTATAGGTGAAAAAAAGCATTTATACACTTACATTTTCCTATGTAAATGAGGCAGTGTGTAGACACCTTGGAGGACGTAGTCACTCTGGCAGGTTAATAGTTAACATTTCAGCCGAATTTCAGAAGATGCTGTGGGACCTGTGTGATGTCACGACCATGTGACTATAATAGGTGGAGCCAAGTCTCCAAGGCCAATAATGATGTTGCTTGCATATCTCCACCCATATGGTCACATGATCGGGACATCACACAGATCCTTTCAGTTAGGTTCACATTACGTTTTCATTGCATTTGAATGCAATGCATTTTTTAGCTGCATTAAGGCTAGGGTCACACTTAAATATAGAATTGCGTTCACTGCATTCAGATCCGGATGCGGTGAACGCAATTAGCTTCAGACAACCAGCAATCCGGTAACCGGATTGCTCAGGGTGTGTAAACCGGATGCCGCAGGGATGAGCAAACAATACGGTTACCGGATAGTTTGCTCATCCCTGCTGCCGCAGGGATGAGCAAACTGTTCTGTGTGTGCTAAAGCCTTTAATTTTATTATTAAATGTTGCTATAATGTCTCTAGGGGGTGCCTACTCCCCCTAGACACCTTCCACCCACTCAGGTGGGCATATAATGCTTTAATCACTTATGTACAGCAGCCAGCTCCTGTCAGCTGCTGTACATTTTTATGAATGAAGGCGCCGGGCTCCTCTGCTATTGTAGCTATAGTATGTGCGCTGTCCGAGGTCCTGAAGCCATTTACAGTAGATCTATGGGCAGCGCTGCCCATAGATCTTACTGTATAAACCTTAATGATTAAAGCATTATATGCCCGCCTGAGTGGGTGGAAGGTCTCTAGGGGAGTGGGCACCCCCTAGAGACATTATAGGAACATTTAATAATAAAATTTAAAGTTTTAACACACACAGAACACTTTGCTTATCCTGGCGGCAGCCGGGATAATAAAAGTATTGCGGTAACCGCATTACTCAGGATTAGACATCCTGAGCAATCCGGTTCCCGCATTGCAGATGTTACAACCGCTCCGAAAACTGCAGCCTGCATGATTTTTCACACAGGCTGCAGAGCCGGAGACGGTAACCGGATTGCTTGTGAAGAAATCTGGTTTTTATAATAGGCTCCTATGAGGAGCGTTTCCTGATCCGTTTTGAGCTTTTTAAAAGCTCAAAACCGGATCAGGTTTTTAACAAAAAAATGGAACTGTGACCCTAGCCTAACACAATGAAAATGCCAGCATTTGCATTAATGCACCCATAGACTTGTACGATAAACGCATTGTAAACGCATAGCAAAATGCGGTTGCGTTTGAAATGCTGCGTTTATCCCGAGCACACAGGGAACATTGCTGGCTGAAATTTCTGTATTAACCCTTACAACATGCTGTTTTCAGATTACATAGCAAAGACCTGCTGACAGATTTCCTTTAGGAGATAAAAAACAAAAATGTTTATCTAATCAGTGTGGCTGTTATTGTTTACTTAAACTAAAGTATTTATTACCATATGATTAACATTAGAAGATAAGAAACTCACGTACATGGCAGTCCGACACGCCCCCTCCGGTGATTGACACCTCACGGTGAATGCACAATCTCTATTGAGAGCCTGGTATAAGTGGGGCCACTCTCCCAGCCCTGCTAAACGCATAAAACTCAATGCTTTGATTGTGATGCAACGGCTACACCCAGTAATCTATATGATACATTGTTGGATTCAGGGTCTCTTTGCCTACATTATCTTGCAGTCAGATGAGGTAGTAAAAACCTGATGACATTCCCTTTAACTAATAAATAAGGGTCCTCTCTGAAAAATGAAAGCCCCTCTTTTACCTTAAGGCCACATGCACACGTTCAGTATTTGATGAGTTTTTTACCTCAGGATTTGTAGCCAAAACCAGGAGTGGATAATTAAATACAGAAGTGGTGCAGCTGTTTCTATTAGACTTTTCCTCTGATTGCTCCACTCCTGGTTTTGTCTACAAATCCTGAGGTAAAATACTCATCAAATACTGAACGTGTGCACATGGCCTAATAAGGACTTGGAATGTTATTTCGATTCCAGACGAATTCTTTACATTTGAATATGTGATTCTGGGCATTGATGTAACTGTGCTGCACTACTAAGATTTGGTCAACTAAAGGTTTAATAACAAAAGAAATAAATAAAATAGAGTAATCAGAGGGAATATTTAAATCAATTTCATACATTATAATTATGTGGGCTGAATCATTAAACCACAAAATACTTTACAAACTCTGATGAATCAGTCCCATAGACGCACATGGCACGACCCTGGACTCGGTATCTTTTCTCATTCGAAAGACAATTCACTCTTGGATGAATGTGCCTTGTTATGCTCTGCAATCTGTTCACATGAGCCGCCTTGTACCGAGAACAGCGCAGCATTTAGCAAACTCCGTCAATAATTCAATGCTATACACAATCACACGTCAGAACAAATAAAATTAAAGCACTGATTCAGTCTAGTTGTATTGTCAGAACAAAGCCGTGCCAGATCCCTGCCCTGCCTAACACTTCTTACATACAATGGTTGTTATTTAAAGGGACTCTCCATAACAAAGTCTATTTCCCATTGTTATTATTAATTAGAATTAAGCCCCAGTCACACATAACGATATCGTTAGAGAGATCGTTGTAACTGTGACGTTACAACGATCTCCCCAGCGATGTCGCTATGTGTGACACTTTGCAGCGATCAGGCCCCTGCTGCGAGGTCGCTGATCGTTGCAAAGTGCTGCGGGTCATTTTTTGATCGTTGGTTTCCCGCTGGTCAGCACGCATCGCTGCGTGTGACCGCGAGACACCAGCGATCTGTGACCTCACAGGGCTGGTTACTATGGTAAACACCGGGTATCCAGGCAGCGCGCGCTGCCTAGATACCCGGCATTTACCATGGTTACCAGCGTCCTCCCTGCTTAGCACTGCCTGTAAGCATGGAGAACGCTGGTAACTATGATAAACAGCGCGTATCCAGGCAGCGCGCACTGCCTGGATACGCGCTGTTTATCATAGTTACCTGCGTTCTCCTTGCTTAGCGCTGCCGCAGCGCTAAGCAGGGAGCGATATGGGAGGTGGCTCCCTTGGCCTGATCGCTGGGGAGATCTGCCTGTTTGACAGCTCCCCAGAGATCAGGTAACGATGCTCCAGGGATCCCGGCAGGTCGTTATCGCTGTCGGGATCGTTGGAGCGATCGTTATGTCTGACTGCACCCTTAGGGTATAACATATTTGCACAAACTGATTGCTAAGGAGTAATCTCAGTATGTTCAATATGTCAACTAGCAACACAGTTTGTACGTAACATCATTAGTAGTGTCAATTATTATTCCATGAGAGTCTTCTAAAAAAAAGTGTATTAGCCCTGTACCATTGATATGATTGTAGCCCACTGTAAGGTAATCCAATCAATCCATTTATGATCCCAAATCACTGCTTTAGCAGACAGAAATCAAGTTTTTAAAGGGAACCAACCACCAGGATTTAACCACCTGTAAATCAGTGAATCAGGTGATTGACGTGTGCAGCATGATATCATTATTTGGATCATTTATTCCTCCCCTGAGAGCTTGTCTTTCTGCTGTAAGCCAAACCTCCACCCCTGGTGAGTCTGGATGAGGGGGTTCAGTTTACAGCAGAAAGACAAGCCCACAGGGGTGGAATAAAAATAACAGATAGTGATGTCATGCTGCACACGTAAATCACCTGCTGTACTGATTTACAGGTGGTTGAATCCTGGTGGTTGGTTCCCTTTAAGGCTGGCTTCACACTGCGTGTGTGATCCGATCCGTGGCTGTCCGTGTAAACCGGACAGCCGCGGACCGGATTTTGGCCCCATAGTATCCTATGGGGCCAGATAGAAGCCGGATGGCAGCTCTCTGCCATCCGGTTTCTATCTGTCCGGGAGAATTCAAAATTCTCTCACGGACACAAAAAACGTTGCTTGCAACGTTTTTGTGTCCAAGAGGAGAATATCTCCTCTAATTGGCCACTCCCGGATTCGCCCAGATTTGGCCGGATTCGCCCGGATTCTCCCGGATACGGGGCAATCTGGCGCTCCCTAACATGGGAGCCTATGGGCCCGGATTGCACGCCCCTGTTGATTCAGGACCGTGGCTAGCTCTGTGCGAGCCGCGGTCCTGATTCATCAGAGGCGGCAGCTGTGGGCGGCAGCACACCGGACCAGAGGGCATATTAGCCCTCTGGTTCTGTGTGCTGATCTGATCTGGGGCTGTCAGGTTCAGTGGTAGTATACCAGAGCAATCAGCAAGGTGAAAGTGCTAATAGGAAACACAGCATGAGTGTCAAAACCTTTCAGCTCAGTGTGTATAAAGGCCGGGTTACACGTAGCGATGTTCCAGCGACCCGACGAACAATTGGGATCGTTGGAACATCGGTATGTGATCACTGGTGAGATGCCAGACAGGCAGATCTAACCAGCGATCATCCAGCGATGCGCCGACACCTGACAGTCGCAGGGATCAGTCAGGTGTCTCAGGGTGCAGCATGGAGATTGCTGGTCATTGCCCCTGTCTCATATGCCGATGCATGCGGGGCAGCGGGAGACCAGCAATAGAAAAATAGTCCCGGGCATTCCGTCCGCAGCAATCAGTGAGCTCATCGCTGGTCGTTGCAGAATGTCACATGCAGTGACGTCGCTGGCGAGGTCGCTACAACGTCAAAAACACTGTGATGATGCAGCGATATCGTTACCGATATCGCTACATGTAACCCAGCCTTAACATCCAATATGTGAGAGTGATTCAGGTCTTCAGCTCTGGGGAAACACGACTGGAGTACTGCAGAGGGAGCAGCATAGCCTTCTACTGAGGGAAGGTTACTGGGCCAATCTGTGAGGAGAGAGCAGAAAACAAGTGACATGTGGACTCGGGGAGACATGCTTTCCTTTTGTTTGTTGTCATTGGCAGGGCTAGTAAAGATTGCGTGTTAGTCCTTTGGACTGAGAAGAATCCAATAATTTGATACCAGAAGGAGGGTTGCATTGGGGAGAATGCCCCAGGTGCTGTAGATGAGAGGCCGGACAATTGAACCCTGTGAGATGTCTGTTGGAGGTGGATTGCCTGTTGGAGGAAACTACTGGTTACTCTCTGGTGTGTGTGAGAAAAACTTTGGATGATCCTGTTTTCCTCATGGATAACAACAGAATCATGAGTGCCGGAGTTTGGGCCCTGCATATGCACTTTTTAGCAGGTAAAAGTATAGATATCTTGTTTTGACATCAAAGGTGGAGGCTTGGCTGCAGCTGTTTTTTTAAAGGCCTGTGTAAAAGAGACTCTCATGGTACCAAAATTAGATACCCACTTATCATTTCTGTTGTAGTGTATATATTTATTGTCGCAACAGATTTACCGTATATACTCGCGTATAAGCCGAGTTTTTCAGCCCAAAAATTGGGCTGAAAAGTCCCCCCTCGGCTTATACGTGAGTCACGGTGTATTTGCTTGGGGGGGGGCTGTGACCGGTGGCTGGAGGAGGCAGGAGTGGGCCGCAGTGACCGCGGGCGATCACGTGGGGCCGCCTCATTAGTGTAATGAATATGCACGGCATCCCCCCGTCCATCAGCGGTGGGGGGAGTCGTGCATATTGCAATACACTGGCCCCCAGCAGTGATACACAGCCCCCCCTCCTTAGTATGTGTCCCCCAGGCTGCGGCACCTGTTAAAATAACAAACCTTTCATACATCACCTTTCCGGCGCCGCTCCTCCGGTCCCGGCTTCTTCCTGCTTGTGCCGGTGTCATGTGACCGGGCGCAGCTGATGACGTCATCTCCTGCGCCCGGTCACAGCACTAGAAGCCGGCACAAGCAGGAAGAAGAAGCCTGGAGCGGAGGAGCGGCACCGGAAAGGTGATGTATGAAAGGTTTGTTATTTTAACAGGTGGCTCTGTTTCCATTTGGGACCCATTAAATCCTCACACATCCCTTGCTTCCCAACAAATATGTGACTTTTAACTTTTAATATAGATCCAGGGAATGCTGAGCTGTCAGTTTGAGAAATGATAACTCAGTTGTCCAATCTGGTACTGGGGTGTTTTCAGCTGTGAGTGGGTTGAGTGACAGCTCAGTCATCCAATCTGATTCTGGACAAAGAAAAAAGGGGAGACAAAGAGGCGCAAATGTTTCTTATCATTTTACGGATAAGGTAGTACCGTCATAGGTGTATGTGCTCACCTGATCCAGTTGTTTCCCCACAACTGGTAAATTAGCTCAGACAGCTGCTGCTGGATCCGCACTCCCACATAACAGTGGTGATGTATCCAAGAAAAAGACCAGAGAGAGATCGTGCTTCAGTGATCCGCGCTGCCGTCCCACCGTACCCGAAATGCCAGGGAAGCCAAGAGTATGCAAGTTGCTTCTTTTTTCCATCTATATTTCCACCCAACGTGTTTCTTGGCTTCCCTGGCATGTATTCGGGTACGGTGGGAGGGCAGCGTGGATCACTGAAGCACAATTTCTCTCTGGTCTTTTTCTTGAATCTCATTCTGGGACATGCTGGGTAATTCATGTGTCCCTGTGATTTCCCATCTACTTAGTGGAGCAGTTTCTCCCAGAACTCTGTCAGTCGTAGCATTCTGCTCATTGGTAATTGTTGGCCTGAATACAAGTGCTCTTTTTGATTAATCTATTGCTGCCTGACCTTTGACCTTGTTCTGACTATCTGTTTGTTTTGCCCCTTTGCTCTTATCTGCTAATGTCCAGGTATTTTGACTCAAGACTGTGACCTGACTACACCTTTGCTTATCCCCTTAATCCTCGACATGATTTTCTGGTACCTTATTCAGGAACACTTGACTACCCTGCCCCATGACTAGTGATTAGTGATGAGAGTCACAATTGTTCTGTGAAGCTGGAAGTGCATCATCACACTCCAATGCACTTCCACCCTCGACTTCAAAATTTAATTTCTGGCTGCTGACGTAGCACTTTGGGGGTCATAAAGAAATCAAATTATTTATCATTTAAAAGGATACAAAGTCAAATAAATTATGTCTGGGGCTTAAAGTTTCTGACAGGATTCCTTTAATGTAATAGTTACATTTAAATATTTTCCCGTGTTCTACTGTTAACAATCCACCACTCTTGGGACCTTAGCAGTATATTGTGGTACTGGTAAGACATTGACCTCAAGTCTTCAGTACTCTCCTGAGATTCCTCTAGCGGTGGTTACAGAGAGACAACATTTTATTAGGAGGTTTTTGAGGATTTTACTATATTTAAGGGTTGTGGATGTTACAAACTAATAACATAACTAATATTTACATACTAATTTAGTGTTCTGACACTGAGCATGTTTCATGCATCATTTAGTGGGGACTGTAGCCTGTCATCGGTGGTCTCATGTCATATATGTAAATATTCCCAATAATATGATCATGTGAATGATGGATAATACGTAATCAGTACAGGTACTATTCTAAATTCCCTATTTTTGTTTGCTATCAATGAAGAACATTGGGGTTGTGCTTTGTGAGGATTGAAGGATGCAGTACTATATTCCACCAACATCTTCAAGGAGTTTGTATGCTCTCCTCGTGTTTGCATGGGCTGCCTCCTTGTAGTCTGGTCTCTTCCCATGCTCCAGAGACATAATGTCACCCATGGACTATGGGATGTCTTGAGCACGGCGCTACATAGAGGTTACAATGGTGGATGGTAAAGGGTAGGGAGGCCATAATGGTAGGATAAGGGAAGACTAGTCCCCACCTGACATTAACCTATTTCTGAATCCTGCACTCCCTAATGTCCATAAGCAGATCCTTCCCCAATGCAATCACGTACCTAGTCTCAGAGATGTCCCTCCACTCACTCTGGTTAGTGCAAAGACTGGTGAAATCACAAGACATCACCTCTACAATAGTCTGACACAAGGGAAACACACGGGGAAACATAGATAGAAAGGATAAACCAACTTCAAGACTGCAGCCAGACACAAAGACTGCGGGTAACAGGGCTCAAGCAGTTACTTCAAGCTTTATTCCTTCCTTCATGGTGGTCAGTAGGGATGGGCGAATCTACTCGCTAGGACTCGTTACTCGGCGAGTAGTAAGGGACTCGCAGGACTCGGTACTCTGCAAGTTTCCCAGCATTTACTCGCACGAGTCCAATGCAAATCAATGGCAAACGCTGACAAAACTAGGATTGCCATTGTCTTGCATTAGACTCGGCACTGTGCCAGTGATAGCAGGGAAACTCGCAAAGTAACTGCTGTTACTTTGCGAGCCGAGTCCAGCTGTCTTCTCTGTGCAGGCTGCCGCAGCTCCAGGGTCCTAGAGCCCGCCTGCTCACAGAGATGATGTAGCAGAGCTGCGATTGTTCTCAGTCTGCTCATTCCCTGTGCATAGACATCTATATCTATGCACAGGGGATGTAGCAGAGAGGACATCGCGTTTTGGACTACGTCGGACGGAAGAGGATTTTTTTAATTAAAGATGGAGTCCCTAATGGCTTTTTTTTTTATTTCAAATAAAAATTTTTCTCTGTGTTGTGTTTTTTTAACCCTTTATTGGAGATTCTTAGTGGCTGGGTCAAACGTGGCCTGACATTAAGAATCTCGGGCTTAATACCAGCTTGTATAACAAAGCTGGTATTAACCTCTTTATTACCCAGCGTGCCACCGCCACCAGGGCCGCTGGAAGAGCGGGGTTCAGCCCAGAGGATGAATGACGCCATCTTCTGGGGCAGCTGCGGGCTGCAATTTGCAGCGGGGGGTGCCCAGAAAGCTTGGGCATCCCTGCGCTGCGGATTCCAGACCCCAGCTGCTTAGCTGTACCTGGCTAGACATAGAAATTGCGCGGAGCCCCACGCACTTTTTTTTTATTATTTCATGAAATTCATGAAATAATAAAAAAAAAGGGCTCCCCTATATTTTTGTGTCCGGCCAGGTACAAATAGGCACCTGGGGGTTGGGGGCAGCCCGTCGCTGCTTGCTGGATCCGGCTGGTTCTAGAAATACGGTGAAGCCCACGTGAAATTTTTTTCTGACAAATCCATAAAACAATGTAAATAAAAGGGACTGCATCTTTATTAACCCCTGGACCATGGGCGAGGGGTTAATAAAGATGCAGTCCCTTTTTTAGGATTGTTTTATTGATTTTTCAGAAAAAAAATTACATGGGCTTTGCCGTATTTCTGGAACCAGCCGGATCCAGCAGGCAGCGACGGGCTGCCCCCAACCCCCAGGTGCCTATTTGTACCTGGCCAGACACAAGAATATAGGGGAGCCCTTTTTTTTTATTATTTCATGAATTTCATGAAATAATTAAAAAAAAATGCGTGGGGCTCCGCGCAATTTCTATGTCAAGCCAGGTACAGCTAAGCAGCTGGGGGCTGGAATCCGCAGCGCAGGGATGCCCAAGCTTTCTGGGCACCCCCCGCTGCAAATTGCAGCCCGCAGCCGCCCCAGAAGATGGCGCATTCATTGAAGCGCCATCCTCTGGCGCTGAACCCCGCTATTCCAGCAGCCCTGGTGGCGGTGGCACGCTGGGTAATAAAGAGGTTAGGGCCAGCTTTGTATTATCAGCTGGCCCTAAGCCCGAAATTTATGGCGGTCACGCCAATATTAGACATGACCGCCATGAATTTCTATTAAATTGTTTTAAAAAAAAACACAACACAGAAAATTTTTTATTAGAAATAAAAAAAAAAGCCATTAGGGACTCCATCTTTAATTAAAAAATCCTCTTCCGTCCGACGCAGTCCAAAACGCGATGTCCTCTCTGCTACATCCCCTGTGCATAGATATATATAGATGTCTATGCACAGGGAATGAGCAGACTGAGAACAATCTCAGCTCTGCTACATCAGGCAGCAGGCGGGCTCTAGGACCCTGGAGCTGCGGCAGCCAGCACACAGAGCAGACAGGACTCTTATCTGTGCAAGTTTCCCAGCGATTACTGTGTTGCACAGTAAACGAGTCCAATGCAAATCAATGGCAAAACTAGGATTGCTTCAGGCTGAAGCTTCCGAGACACATCTGTGATTTGTAAATCGCACACTACTCACTATTACTCGCTTCCCCATTCATTAACATTGGACTCACTAGACTCGCAACGAGTAGCGAGTCCTGGGCTCGGACTCGCTAGAGTCAAGCGATTCCGAGTAATTTAGGATTCGCCCATCACTAGTGGTCAGTAAACAATGAATCAATTACCGGCAACACAAGATTGATCTTAGGGACTATTTAAAGGGAATGGGTGTGGTCACAAACTGGCAGTGCCTGAGATAAAACTCACCAGAGACTATCAGCAAGGAAAAATTCCTTAACCCTAGCTGTGCCAACAGAAAGCAAACATTTAACATCCTGAGTTTCACAAAACAATGTGAAACTCAGATTCCAGAGCTGTCACAGATCTCAAAAAATATGGGAGACAATTGTGACACATACTGGTAGGGAATTTAGATTGTGAGCCCCAATGGAGACAGTGAATGCAAATGATTCACCCAGGGGTCTATGGGAACTCAGAACCCGAGCATGGAGTTGGGGGATGTCACTGGTGGCCTGCCCGGACCCGTAGCCCTAGTAGTCAATTGTAAATTAGAAAAGAAAATGGGATAAAAAGAATAAATGTCTCGTGATGCCACCTGCAGTTCTGGTGATGCTCACCAGCGCCGCTGTCAGACCGCCGGGGATGATGGTAATGCAGCTAGATGGTTCGGTTCCCTGTCGGCGGAGCGGGATCCCTGGGGCAGTGTAGCTGCTGTGCTGGTTGTCGTGGTAGCAGCTCTATGAGTTTGCTTGCTGGAATAAGCCACTGGAGGTTTATGGACTCTGTACGGGTGTTTAAAAGTGCATGGATCAGGTTCACAGTTACACAGTTCTTTAGCCGGTAACTGGCCGGGTAGTCACTGACGAGAATAACATCTCTTTGAGGCTCCCAGAGAGTACCTTCTGCTTGCTTCACTGTCCCGTTATTTTCCTTGCACCTCCTTACTTCCTTGCGCTGGCTTGCACAGCCCATTTGTCTACCAGGCCCATCAGGTGCTATGAGGTACCCTTCTTCTCTTCTAAGGGGCTCAACCCTGTTTAGTGATCCTGGTGGGGCTGCACATTCTGGACGGGGGAGTCGGGGCTACTAGACTCCTGCACCGCGACTCGTAGCCGGTTCTCCGTTGTAGTCCAGGATTGCCCCAGACTGTAGAAGGTTCGGCGCTGGGTCTCCTCTGGGTCTCCTCCTACTGTCTGGGTCGCAGCTCATTTTGGGTGCCCTCCCAGGGTGTCCCTGTAGGACTTGTTCCTCCGACTAGACTACTCCGAGTCACTACTAACTCTCTGTGTGGTTTCCGCTTCCTCTACCCTAACGTTCCTCCCACCGGGACCGGTTATCCTGGTAACAGGTTGCCAACTGGTCCCTTATGCTAGGTGTAGGGATGCTAGGATAAGAGCCTCAGGTTGACATTACACTCCCCAATGACAGGAATACTGCACACTCTGTTGTGAGTGCAGTACCCCTACTGTGGCGCACTGACCAGTGGGGCGCCACACAAAGTGTTGCGGAATATAATGGCGCTATATTAGCAAAGCATAATAAATATTTCAGCAGTGAAAATCATACAAGCATAATCAGAAGCCTGTCAGGCCAAATGAGGTGAACAGTTTTCTCTGGTCCCCACTATGTGATGCATCATAACTTTCCTTTATTAAATAGTAGCCATGAAGCAAATTAGAATAGAGTCTAAGGCTAAGCTCACACTTGTGTTATGACCCTTGCATGACGGAACCGTTAAAAATGTAGAAATCTCCGCCGCTGCTGCGCATAACCTTAATTTTATGCGCTGCCAGTCAACAGAGCCCCATAGAAACCCGCTGTTTACCTTAGCAGCTGACCACACACAAAGCCCCAGGATGTGCGCTTTACAACAGCGTACAGGAAAACGCTTCAGTACACGTTTCCTGTGTGCACGTGTGACCCTAGCCTAAGAAAGCTTATACTGTTCTTGTTTCCATCATAATGTTTCAACATATTATTGTGAATACAGCAATGTGTATGTACACCGACCTTATTATCCAGCGACATGACAGGTTTGGCTCATACGGGTGAGGATAATTTTTGGAATGAAAAGTCCCAGAATCTCCAGTTAGTAAAAACTGTCCGTCACATGATGATGCTGAAAAACACAAGTTACCATAAGAATTGCTTCTAAATCAAAGTTTCATTATTGTTCAAATATAAAAATGTAACAATTCCTTTTTGTCTGTTTTTTTTCAAATGTGGGGATATCAAAAAGGCGATACAATTCTGAATAATTCAGTGCAACTGGCCATACGGTGAGTACTTGAAGGATGCCACCAAATGCAAAACTTGGATACCATTGTCTCGAAGAACACTATTTTGTAACTTCAGGATTCAACATTTTAGTTTTAATTTACTTTAGTTAGTAAATGAAGTGACCACAATGAAGTCATCATGACACTAAAGCAGAAATTAGGCCATTTTCACATCAGCCTGTTCGCTGAATTGCGGCAGATCTGGTAGAAATACCGCTCTGCTGCATCTGCCGCCTAATGGTCGCACTTGAGGCACACTTGCGGCATGCCCCATTCATTCTCTATGGGGCTTGCAGCAAGTGTGGTATTGCCGCGATCCGGCACTTACGGCAGTTATGGCCGTGAAAAATCTTGCTGTGAGCTGCGGTTTTTTCATGGTTGCAACTGCCGCAAGTGCCGGATTGCGGCAATACCACACTTGCCGCACTTGCCGCAAGCCCCATAGAGAATGAATCTCTGCCGCAAGTGTACCGCAAGTGCAACCGTTAGGAGGCAGATGCGGTAGTTCTGCCGGATCGGCCAGATCCAGACAGAAACGGCGATGTGAAAGGGGCCTTAGGCACTGGACAGTTCAAATTCCATTGAATGGATTGTCTGTGTAATGTAGGACAGGACATTAATGTTCCTTAACCTGTCCTAAGATATTCTTTGCATGCGTTCTCCTTAGAGAGGAGGATCCTGAGGTGTTGACTTCACTCTACTAACTTTAATTCCTTTAAGAAGTTTATGAAAATGGATTTGTGGGTGTATCTATAAACAGGATTTTATCCACAATAAAATTTAAAAAAGCGCATGGAGCTCTTTCAAATAAAATTCCAGCAATATCTTTACATGACTGGTCCATTCCTCTATGACTGAGAGATCAGTGTTTGAATTGTCTTGCTAAGGAGGCTCTAAGACGATTTGTAGATCTGAAGCCTCAGTCATTCCAGCTCTATTCCTGCCTGGAGCCACTTCCAACTGTTTAACTAACCCACAGCCTCTATGCTGTGTTATTCAAATGAGAGCAGGTAGCACAAACAGTGGCAGGTTACCCCAGCTCCTTGACCTGGATATTTCATTTTTATAACCTCACATAGCGAGGTTTTCATATAGTCGGATCCCTTATCTGCCCCCACTTACATTGATGTTATTTGATACAAGGTGAGGTTTTAAAGTCAACCTATCACCTTATTTGGGTGTGTGAAACTAAAAGCTCCACCTTCAGCAGCTCCTATGCTGCATTTTAAGAGGATGCTATTATATACCCTGACTGCCCTGTACACTACATAAATGATCATTATTCTTTATTTATAGAGCACCATTGATTCCATGGTGCTGTACTTGAGAAAGGGATGCATACAAACAAGTTAAAACTACAGTGAACAAACTAACAGTGACAGACCGAGACAGAGGGGGTGAGAGATTACCTAGCCCTTGCGGGCTTACATTCTACGGGGCGGTGGGGAGAGTGACAGTAGGTTGGGTCTGCTCTGGTGGTGGTGGAGCGCCAGGTCCAATGGTGGTGGAGCGCCAGGTCCAGTGGTAGTGGAGCACCGGTCCAGTGGTGGTGGAGCGCCAGGTCAAGTGGTGGTGGAGCGCCGGGTCCAGTGGTGGTGAGGCGGCACTGTGGTCATTGCAGGTTGTAGGCTGTTCTGAAGAGATGGGTTTTCAGGTTCCGCTTGAAGGTTCCGAGTGTGGGGGACAGTCGGACGTTTTGGGGTGCAGAATGCCAGTAAATGGGGGATGCTCGGTTTTGTCTACACTGAGTTTTAGGAAGCGAGAGGAGAAGTAGGAGAATATGGCTGATAGACACTCTGGTATTCTGGACAGGAGAGAGGTGACATCTGGGCTAGAGAGGTAGATCTGAGTGTCATCATCATACAGGTGATACTGGAAGCCTTGGGACTTTATGAGTTGTCCCAGACCAAGGGTATAGATTGAAAAAGGAGGTGCCCCAGAACCGAGCCTTGAGGGACCCCAACAGAGAGGGGATGGGGCGAGGAGGTTTTAGTGGCAGTGGGAGACACTAAATGTGCGATTAGAATGGTAGGAAGAGATCCAGGAGAGGGCAAGGTCAGTGATACCAATGGAAGAGAGGATCTGTAATAGGAGGCAGTGGCCGACTGTGTCAAATGCAGAAGACAGGTCAAGAAGGAGGAAGACGAAGAACTGTCTGTTGGCTTTGCCATGAGTAAGTCGTTAGTAATTTTGGTCAGGGCAGTTTCAGTGAAGTGGTGGGGGTGGAAGCCGGATTGAAGGCTGTCAAAGAGAGAGTTGGACGAGAGGTGGGATGAGAGTACAGTGTGGACATGATTTTCAAGGCGTTTGGAATTGAATGGGAGCAGGGATATGGGCCGGTAGCTGGATGTAGAAGTGGGGTCAAGGGATGGCTTCTTTAAGATAGGTGTAATTGTTGCATGTTTGAGAGCAGAAGGAAAGGTACCAATAGTTATTGATGGGTTGAAGAGGTGGGTTGGGGCTGGGATAAGTGTTGTGGTGAGGTTGGGGAGGAAGTGGGATGGGATGAGGTCCAGTGAACAAATGGTGAGGTGCGATCTGGAGAGGAGGTGTGGAAGTTCTCCTTCAGTGATGGAGGGGAGGAGGGTTAATGGGGAGGAGAGTGGTCTGGTATACATGGGAGTTTTGGTGGTTGTCTGATCTGATCGATCTTTTTGGTGAAGTATGTTGCAAAGTCTTCTGCAAATATACGAGAAGTAGGAGAAGGCAAGTGGGGAACAGAGGAGGGAGTTAAATGTGTTGAATAACTGCCTAGGGTTGTGGGACAGAGAGGATATGAGGGTAATGAAGTAGTTTTGTTTAGTGGTGCTGAGTGCTGACTTGAATTTGAGAAGTGCTTGTTTGAATGCTGTGTAGTCTTCATGCGACTGTGTTTTCTCCAGCATCACTCTGGAACGCTAGACGCTCGCCGCACATTTTTAGTGGAGTCGGTGTGCAAGAGTTGTCTGTTGGTTAGTCGTGTTCTGCCATGGATGAGAGGGGTAACTGCATCAATAGCTGATGTGAGTGTAGAGTTGTAGTAAGCTGTGGCATTATCTATGTCGTGGAGTGAGGATATGGATGATAGCGGTAAAATGGCATTGGAGAGTGTGTGAGTATCAAGATGTGTGAGGTTTCTGCTAGGGTGTGTGAGTTGGTGGACATAGGAGGCAGGTGAGGAGGACAAGGATGAGAAAGTAAGTAGATGGTGGTCAGAGAGGGATAGAGGGGAGGTTCTGTGCTTAGTTAGGGAGCAGAGGCGGGTGAAGATGAGGTCTAGTGTGTGTCCGTCTGTGTAGGTGGCTGTGGAGAACCACTGAGTGACACCAAAGGATGAAGCAAGTGACAGGAGTTTTGGAGGCTGTTGACCGGTGGGTGTCAATGGGGATGGTGAAGTCACCCATTATGATGATGGGAATGTCAGCAGAGAGAAAAGTATAGGAGCCAGATAAAGAATTGGTCAAAGAAGGCAGTGGTCAGGCCTGGGGGTCGATAAATGACGGCCACCTGTAGGTTGTAAGGAGAATAGATACGGACAGAGTGCGCTTCAAAAGATGAGAGGATAAGGAAGGGAGGTGGAGGAATTGGGTTGAAGGTGCAGTTGCTAGAGAGGAGCAGACCCACTCCTCCACCGTGTTTGTTGCCAGTGCGAGGTGTGTGGGAGAATTGAAGGCCGCCGTAACACAGTGCAGGAGGGGAGGCCGTGTCAGAGGGTGTCAGCCATGTTTCTGTGATGCCCATGAAGGAGAGTCTGCGAGAGGTAAAGAGGTTGTGAATGTAGTGGAGTTTATTACAAATTGAGCGGGCATTCCAGAGTGCTCCAAAGAGAGGTGTGGGGTGATAGGAGGGAGGAATAGTGGGGAATGTTGGCTGTAGAAGTCCTGGATTGGGAGATATGTCACCAGCGGATAGCAGCAGCACAGAAAGAGCAAGCAGGTGGGAGAATGAAAGTGGTAGGCTTGTTTTGTGTTTCTGCATGAGGGGTGTGAGATTGAGAAGCAGGTCAGTAGAGGAGCTCAGGGAGGATGTAAGAGGGATGGGGAGATAAATATGTGTACTGGGAGAGAAGGAGATTGGGGATAGTGAGAGAGGGAAAGGATTAGTGGAGCAATTACTATTAGGGCATAAGTGAGCATGGTTAAAGTGTTAGTGGGAAAATAAAGTATTAGAGACATTCAACAGCAGATGCCCCGCAGGCCAGTGGTCAAGCAGCAGTTTTGGGGCCGGCCGAACATCTGTCATGTTTGTCTGGGAAGTCTCTCTGCCCCTGAAGCTCACTGATCATTTGTGTGCTTGCCCCCCAGGCCGAAATTTGCCAGCCAGCCCCTGGTCAACAGACAGGTATAGCTTGTGCTTTCTGGTTTATCTCTGGAATTTCTCTGCAGCCACTTATTGAAATCCCACTTTGTGAAATCACACCGACCAAGGCCACACAGGCCTATCCTTCCCAATTTATAACCCTTAGGCCACGTGCACACGTTTAGTATTTGGTGAGTTTTTTACCTCAGGATTTGTAGCCAAAACCAGGAGTGGGTGATAAATACAGAAGTGGTGACGTGTTTCTATTATACTTTTCCTCTGATTGTTCCTCTCCTGGTTTTGGCTACAAATTCTGAGGTAAAAAAAATGAATCAAATACTCACGAGTGTGCACGTGGCCTTACGTTCTGCAGACAATATGTCAGGTAAGTAGATGGGAGGGGTCAGAGGAGGGAGTCAGGACACAGCACACCAGGGGCGAATTAACAGATTGCTGGTAATAGAAACATTTGGGGCAAATCAGCAGGAGGGACAGACACAAGCAGGATGAAAGAATATGGAAATCTGTACCTTATAAAGCAGATGGGGGACTATTGGATGGAGGAATATGACATACCATAACACATATATAAAGCACATAGAGATGAGATGTTGGGGAAATTAGATTCAGCAGAAAATAATCCTGATGAAGGAGAAGCAACTCAGAAATGTGTTAAATAAAATCAATTTCCCAAGATCGCATCATCCTTCTGTGAAACGGCAGCGCAGCTTTTAACCCTTTTGCCTCTCCTGTCTGCATTTCTACTACATGGGCGCTGCTGCAGCTGTTATCATTTGTTCTTACATTGGTTATATCTCTCACAACCCACCCAGGTAAGCACATTTTGTGCTTTTTGGCTTTTTTCACTATCTTGACAGATAAGACCGTAGTGCACTTGTCTTTTCAATATCAATATGAACCTGAATTGTTTTTTTGATCATTTTGATCTTTAAGACTTAAATTCTGTCATTTCTCTTAATATCTGCCATATTCTGGTTATTAGGGAAATCCGTCTTCAGCTCCACACACTGAATACGGCCATATAAGAGGAGAAAGAGCCCATACAGCGTGCATACTATAGCCGATCAGAGTCTCAGGTTACCTCAGGCAGGGACAGTGCTAAGCTTAGGCTTCTGTGAGATCTTATCTAAGGTTGGGGGTCACACTTGCGGCAGTAAAAGTGCTCAAAACCGGATCAGAAACCGCATCCCATAGGAGCCCATTATAGTAACCGGATTGCACTACATGCAATCTGGTTACCGTTTGCAGATTTTCAGTCTGCGGTAAAAATCATGCAGGCTGCAGTTTTCGCAGCGGTTTGCAAACCGCAGGAGACTTGCTACAATGGGCTACTATGGGAGCCCATGCTGCTGCCGCAAGGCACAAGTGAATGCCTGCGGCAGCCGAATGCTTTGTTCATCCCTGCTGCTGCAGCAATGAACAAAGGGTTAAATGTTATCAATAGATGTGGGCAACATGTCTCTAGGGGGTGCCCACCCTCCCTAGAGGCATGCTATCCACTCAGGTGGGCATGTGAGGGGTTAATCTTGTCATTTATAGTATTGCCGGCTATTGTTGGCATTTACTATTTTATGAATGAACCCGACGGCTCCTCGCTGTGTAGTAGATACATTACATAATGTACGTACTGTATGAGCCGCTAGCCTTGGTCCTGAAATCATTAACATTAGGTCTATGGCGGTGCGCTGCCCATAGACCTAATGTTAATGATTTCAGCACCAAAGCTAGCGGCTCCTACAGTACGTACATTACGTACTGTATGTACTACACAGCGCTGAGCCGCCGGGTTCATTCATAAAATAGTAAATAGCCAGCAATACTATAAATGACAAGATTAACCCCTCACATGTCCATCTGAGTGGACAGCATATCTCTGAGGGGGTGGGCACCCCCTAGAGACATGTTGCCCACATCTACCATTAACATTAACCCTTTCTTCATCCTTGCGGCAGCAAGGATGAACAAAACATACGGTAACCGAATTGCTCCGGATTACACATCCTGAGCAATCCGGTTGCCGTATTCTGGTTTGCCGGGCACATTTTGTCAAAAAATTGTGTTTGAAGTCAATTGCGGTTACCACATCCGGATCTGGATGCGGTAACCGCAATTACCTGTCCAAATGTGACCCCAGCCTAACTCCTCTCCATTCATATCGCTCTGCTCCGTGCAATCAGCTGATAACACACAGCAGAGCCAATGTGGGTAGAGAGGAGTCAGATAAGCTCTCATAGGAGCTGTGTGCTGACAGCCTGAGCTCAGCACTGTCACTTGTCTAGAAACAGTCTAGTGGGGACATCTTCTGGAAGGTTTTTGAAAGGTTTTCTTCCAAATTTCACTTATGAAGTATATTTGAAAGTTTAATATAATAACTTGTTCTACATTATTATTAAATAAAAATGTAAATGGTGGTTTCACTTTAAATGTTATTATTTCTGTCTTAATATTTATTTACTGTAATTTAAGAAAAAATAATAATATTCTGTTTCTTCAAAGAAAAGATTCAGGACTTGTTTATACTACAAATTATATTAAGGGATAATGATCCAATAACATCTGTACACAGTTTGATTATTAGCATAGAAACCCTACTGGGGATATATTCTTGCTGCTATTATTATAATTTTTTTCAATACAACCCATATGTCCGTGTCTATAGTAACAAAACAAGTATGATTATAGCTTCAGAGAAATCATATACATAAGGGATTTTTGCTGTTATTTTCACTTGCATTCATACTTCATTATAAATGCTTTGATGAACATGTCTATCGGGTCAAAACTTGTATTAAACGTTACATAACTCTGATTTTAATTCATATAATATTTGATTGTTCAAATTTTAGATTTCCAATTTATTGAAGATGATTTAAACTTCTGGAGGTTTTGTTTCCCTTTTTTAAGTGTTTTAGTTATATATTTGCTAGGTTGTTTGCACCGACTCCTCCGCAACTGTCATACAAAATGGTTATGGGTCAGGAAAAGGTGAAATAATTGATATGAAATGGATTACCGAAAAAGCCAATATCATACTTACTCCTTTCATTTAACTTTATATGTTGTATATTTTACAGACAAATTGTACCAGCTGAAGAATGCCTTAGTGATTTCCTGGAATAGCAGAAAATGGCACCACTTTAGGCAGCCGCTATCTCCACAATGCGGTGAGGTTGAGAACTTTTCACCTCTCTTGTGAAGACTGTATTTTTCAGCGAAAAGTGTGTTTTCATTTCTTGTCCTTACAATCTCCCAGAACGTGAAATAAAAACTTCATAAGAGAGGTATCCAGCAGATTACATTTGTTTAAGTAAATTACACACGGTGCTAAAATGAAAAGAATCATTCAATCCAAATTATATTCCATATACCGTATTTTTTCCTTTATAAGATGCACCGGATTATAAGACGCACCCCCACATTTGATAAAGGAAAAGAGGAAAAAAATCATTTTTTAAATGGGGTTCGCCTTATAATGCCAGTGTCCATTTTACAATCAGTATGTATGTTCCCCATCCTGGTATATATATTTTCTATGCTGGAACACATAGCCTTCATGTTGGCACACTATCCCCCCATCCTGGTACAGTCCCTCATGCTGGTACACTGTGCTCCCATGTTGTTACAATCCCCCATGCTCGCACAGTCCCCCCATGCTCGCACAGTCCCCCCGAATTCTGGCACTGTCCCCCCAAATGCTAGCAATGTCCACCCAATGCTGGTACTGTCCCCCCATGCTGGTACTGTCCCCCCCCATGCTGGCACTGTCTCCCCCAATGCTGGCACTGTCTCCCCCATGCTGGCAATGTCCCCCCCCAATGTTGACACTGACCCTCCATGCTGGCTCTGTCCCACCAATGCAGGCACTGTCCCCCTATGCTGGCATTGTCCCCTCCTGTTGCCACTGTCCCCCATGCTGGCACTGCCCCCCATGCTGGTCTCATCCCCCATGCTGGCATTGTCCCCCATGCTGGCACTGTCCCCCATGCTGGCACTATCCCCCATGTTGGGACTGTCTCACTTGCTGGCATTGTCCCTCATGCTGGCACTGTCCCCCATTCTGCCATTGTCCCCATGCTGGCACTGGCCCATGCTAGCACTGTCCTCCATGCTGCCGCACACTTAAAAAATAACCGAGCATACTCACCCCTCTCCTCACTTCCTGATTTCCGCACCATCCCGCTCTCTGTGCTGTGCTCGGCATCCAGTCCTGCGTGCAGCGTGTGGTGATGACGTCACTCTGCAGCAATGCTCACAGGAGTGAATGCCAGCAAAGAAAGCGGGGATGGCGTGGACGGCAGGAAGCGAGGAGAGGGGTGAGTATGCTCGTTCTCCTAGGGATAGTCAGTGCTTTTCTCACTTTCATTGTGTGGAAAGCACTGACTACCCACACAGGACTGAGACTTGCTCCTTTCATATGTGCTGCTCCCGCTGATGATTGACAGTGGGATGCAGTGCATATTACAGGAGATAATGAGCGGCCCCACGTTACCACAGGGCCGCAACTGCAGCCTCCTCCAGCTTCTTTGCAGCCCCTGGACACTGCTCCACAGCAGAGTGTTGTTTCGCATTATAAGACGCATCCTCCACTTTCCCCCCAAATTTGGGGTAACAAAAGTGCGTCTTATAATGCAAAAAATACGGCATCTTCCTTTCACATCAGTGTTTTTGCCCGTTCGTGGCAGATCCAGCAGCTTTGCCGCATGTTTGCGTGGGATTCCTTCAGGTTCTCCAGTTTCCTCCCATACTCCAAAGATACTACTGATAGTATATTTAGATTGTGAGCCCCAATGGGGACAGTCTTGTAGCAAGTGAGCTGTTACGCAGTAAATAATAATTATAATAATAATATTTATTCATTTATATAGCGCTTTTATTTCTATAGCACTTTACATACATTGATAACAATTTACTGAAATATTTTAGTTTTTTTTCAATGATAGGTAATGAGATTTTTTCTTTAAATGGAATCTGTCAGCAGGTGTTTGTTATGTAAGCTAAGGACAGCATGCTGTAAGGGTTACAAAACAAAACTCAGCTGTCTCTTATCAGGCTCTGTGCTATTGTTTACTTAAACTAAAGACTTTATAACTTGGTGATTACAATTACAGGACTACTTTTTCCCATGGACGGCAGACCGACACGCCCTCTGCTGTGATTGACAGCTCACTGTCAATGCACAATCTCTATTGAGAGCCTGGTGTGGGTGGGGGCAACTCTCCCAGCTCTGCTGTATGGATAAAACTAAATGCTTTAATTGTTTTGCTGCAGTCAGTAATCTATGTGATACATCAGGGTTTCTTTGCCTAAGTTAAGTTGCTGTCAGATGAGGTAGCAAATACCTGCTGACAGATTTCCTATTAAGGTTTTTCATCGTCATTAATCTTAAAGTACACAGCTGTCCTTCCTGATGATTCACAGTTCACCGCTGGTGAAAACTGCACCTACTCCAATATTGCCCGGATAGGAGATGTCACATTCAGCGGGCTGCACTGTGGGATGTGTATCCTGTTTTTCACATTTTAGTACTGGATTGGTGCCTTCATCAAGTCAATGAACCAAATGCCTGATGTTGGAAGAAAAAAGAATGGCAAAAGTGTAATGGCATTGAACCTGGCTGGATCCAGTGATCTGATCAGCTTCCGAGAAGGTAAATAGAAAAGTTCTTGCATATGCTCTTTTCCTAAGAAGCTGGTTACCTCTGAAGGATTGCATTGATGATCGTTAACCTTACAATTGTCACTCTGTTGGTGTGGACTCATGGTGGGGTTACACGTAGCGATATCGTCCCGATATCGCATACAACGCCGCGGGAGCGCGCATTTCGGGAGCACTTTTCACGATATCGCATCGCCGGTTTACACGCTGCGATATCGGGAAACAACGTCCCTCCGATGTGTACGCCCACCAACCCAGTAACGACCATTTAACATGGCAGTTAATGGGTGAGGTGCGAGTACGCATCGGAGTTGGGCTGTCACACGCTGCGATGCTGGTACAACGGCCTTGCGATATCGGGAAGTTGAATAGCTCTGCTATTCAACTCCGATATCGTTTTGGCATCGTTCCAGCATCGCGTTGTATGCTAAAACCGTACAACGCGCACCCGATATCGGGTCCAACTCGCGACCCACGTGACTTTTTGTCGGAGTTGGGTCGGAGTTGGACGCCGATATCGCGGCGTGTAATCCCACCATCAATGTTCCATGAAAGTGGGCTCACCCTGAAGGGGCATAACTAAGTGATATACCTTATCTTTACAAGAGACTCTGATGGTGAGGTTAGGCTTGTGCTGAAAGGCAGCCACCAGATAACACTTCAGGGGAGCTCTCGGCTTTGTAACATTTGACCTCAGGGGTCAGGAGTGCAGGCATACACTCAGGTGAAGGCTGGTCTGTTGGAACAGGCAGGGCGGCTGGTACAGGCTGGCAGACTGGTACTGGTAGACAGCCAGGTAATAGCAGGTAAGCATGTGGTGATAGACAGACTAGTATGGCAGGTTCAGGCAGGTTCAGCAGGTATTGGCGGGTTTAGCAGGTACTGGCAGGTGCATCAAGTAAAGGAAAACACGGCGGGTAATGGACAACAGGTACAGGTTAGTGAACAACAGATACGGGTAAAGGTTTCAGGGACCTGAAAACTAGAAAACATTCAGACAAATCTAACATGCTGCACAGGCACCTCCCAAAGTGGGAAGTTGCCTTAAGTACCTAGTGTCCTCGAGCCATTAGCTGGCGACACTTGCAGAGTGTGCACAATGCTCCTTTAAGAGGTAGGGAGTGGATGCACCTGAACCCTTAGCTTGCTCCTAGTAAATCTGTGTGGTGTTTGCAGGACCTAGAAGCAGGGGATGCAGCAGACATTGAAGCAGAAACCGCTCGATGGCCAGGTAGCGGAGTGTGTCAGCATCCCAGTGACAGGGAAGCTGGCACATTGAACTCTGCTGCCAGGAGGAAAAGAACGTTAGTTAATGTTTGGGTTTCAGTCATTGGGGTGGAGCTGGTGTGGGTTCAGTCACTGGTCTTTGTATGGAGAGAGCAGCTGTAACTGCAACTCCCGCACTAAGGCTGCTTTCACATTAGCTTTAAATGTAATCTGCGGCAGATCCGGCAGATACCGTCGCTGCATAATGGCTGACTTGCGGCACCAATCTGGCAAACCCCATTCATTCTCTGAGGCTTGCGGTCAGGTGTGGAAAGTGCGGTTTTGCCAGATCTGACACTTGCAGTGACACAATAAATGCTACTAGCAGAGTTTTTTTTGCATGGCCGCCAGTTGCCGGATCTGCCCGATCCAGCAAAACTGCACTTGGCGCATCTAACCGCAAGCCCCGCCCTGCACCTGACTGCAAGACCGCAGTACTATATACAAAGAGTTGTTTCTGAATCCGTGTCGGGGCCGTGCCCATGACTGACACCAGAATGCTTCATTGTAAAATTTGGCAAATGATTTGCTGTATTTCTCCGACCATTAAAATGATTAATTATATTATCAGCCGCAAAAATACACAGACCTTTAAAAGGAATTTATCTCCAGGGTGTAAAGACCTTGATTCTAGTGATGTCACTAAGGGTACCTTTACACGCTGCAATTTTTGGTGGCGATATGAGGTGATCTAACGTGCACATGCACGTTTTTCATGGTCGCCTCAGATCGCCGATGGCGCTTTTACACGCCGCAATTTCGCCCTCAACCTAAGGCGATGTATCGCCCCGGAAATCGCCTACCCAACATTCCCCAAAGCAATGTGGGCGTACATGTTCAGCGCGGTGAGAACATAGGCGTGCCAGACTGGTTTTCACCGCACCCCAAACACGCTCATTGGACAACGTAATAGCGCTATGATTGGTCAGCCTGCTCTGGAAGACTGGCTAATACATGACGCCATTGAAGATGTGTGTGTTACTGAATGGAAAGCTCTTCAAATATGGCGCCCTGTGAAGTGACAGCCAATGGGAACAAAGTAGCCACCTCCAATCAGTGCAGACAAGGTGCGGACTACAGCACGCTGTGACACGCCTACGGGAAATCAATAGGCGACGCAGATTCCATCCCTATCGCCCGTTCACACGCCAAATGCAGGGAATTTTGCCTTCATGATTGCCTCTGATTTTGGAGCAGTGCTCTGAAATCGGAACCAGGCGAAGGGTGTTTTATCGCTGCCAAATTCCCTAATTACACGCCGCAACTGGGAGGCAATTTCATGGCGATCGTGCCAGGGCGACATATCGCCGTCAATATTCCTCGCCGCAGTTGCGGCGTGTAAAGGTACCCTCACTGGGGTGCTTGCTGCAGTTTTGGTAAAATCACTATTTTATCTGCTGAAAACTACCCCACCAACACCACTGATTGGAAGCTTTCTGTGTACACTCTACATAGGCAGAAACCTGCCCATTAGTGGTGATGGGCTGGATTATACAAAGTTCATGAATATGGAGAAATACCTGGCAGCAGGTTTACTGGTCCTCTAGTGATAAATCTCCTGCTGATAAAACCCTGATTCAACTAAAACGATATAAACCACCCAGTAAGGGATTCATCATAGGAATCAGAATCTCTGACTCTATATTAGATGGCTCCAGGGTGATGTTTCAGAAACCTGATGACATTTTCCCTTTGAAACTGTTATCTTTGTTTCCATATGTTGTGCGATAGCTATATAATGAGTAGACTGCCGTTCTGAGTATTAATACTGAATGTCACATTTCTAAATTAAGCACAGAATAATTTCCATGATTTAGTCTCGCTTTAATAAAACTTTTCAACAAACAAGTGAAATACTTGAAGTTGGAACATGCAACACTCGTGTTTATGAAGTGTTGAATTTTGTAATAAATGCCCGCCGCAGCATTAAGTAATTGTAACGCTTAATATAAGAACATTAACTTTTAATTAGGTTTGGGAGTGAGCTGCTCCGCTCTTCCACTACATCTGATAAAATGAGCCATACATAAAAGATATAACAATGCTTTCTAGCTTTATGCTGGATTTTGTAGAGAGCTTTTTTTGTAGCAAATTAAAGCAATGTGAATCAAATGGCCGAGCGTTAACCACAATAGGACACATAACCATCACTATATAACAACACTTCTCCCCTGGAGTTCTGGCCTCTTCTTTATAATCTGCTCCCGATCTCTCATATTTGAGATGTCTTCTCCCAACAGCGATTGTAAGATCTCTCCACAGGTGATCAATGGGACTCATTCACATCTCTCTAGCGCTTTTTTCCCATCCATTTCTGGGGAAGTCTTGAAGTACCGTACGTTTGGGGTCATTGTCCTCCTGGAAGACCTATGACCTAGCACACCCAGCTTTATGACACTTGGCTCTACATTGTGACCCAAAGTCCTTTGCTACTCTTCAGATTTCTTGATTTCTTGGACTTAGTCAAGGCCCCCAGTGCCAGAAGCAGCAAAACAACCCCAAAACATCTCTGATCTCCACCATATGTGACTGTAGGTCTTGTGTTCTTTTCTTTGAAAGCCTCATTGTGTTTTCAGTAAACAGTAGAATGATTCTCTTTACCAAAAAGCTTCTGTCCACAAGACTTTCCCAGAAGGATTTCTGCTTACTCACGTATATTTTGGCAAACTACAGTCTTTTTTTTATGTCTGTATGTCAGCAGTGGGGTCCTCCTGGATGTCCTGCCATAGCGCTTCATTTCATTCAAATGTAAATGGATAGTTTGCACTAACACTGATGCACCCTGAGCCTGCAGGATGGCTTGAATTTATTTGATTGAGGCTGCTGCTTATTCACCATCCAGACAATCCTGTGTTCAAAACTTTCATCATTTTTTCTCTTCCATCCATGTTCAGGAAGATTAGCTACAGTGCCATGGGTTATAAACATCTTGATTATGTTGTACACAAGGACAAAAAAAACATCAAGATCTCTGGAGATGGAGTTGTAATCTTGACATTGTTGATATTTTTCAATTGTTCTGATTCTCAAGTCCCAAACTGTATGCTTCTCTTCTTTCAGATCTCCATGCTTACTGTGGCAAAGACAGACATACAATGAAAAGATTGAGTCAACTGCTCCTCTTTTTATCTGGTTTAAGGTGTGATTTTTATATTGCCCACACCTGTTACTTGTCACAGATGAGTCCGATTGAGCATCACATGCTTGAAACAAAGTTGTTTACCCACAATTTTGGAAAGGTGCCAACAACTTGCAATACTTTTCTTGGAAAAATGCTTTTCTTTCTGCAACAATTTCAAGCCACATAGGCTAATAAAAAGTCCTCCTGTTTTGCACAATCAATTGGTGTGGTGCCTAGTTTTATTTTAACTGTACTAAACCGGACCAACAGGATATGATTCCCAGGGGACCTGCACCCCTAATTTAGTAATTTTGTACTGAGAAAGAAAGAGAGAGATCGACACACTACATAAATAATATATATCTACGTATATATATATATTTTCTGTACTCTAACCTACATTGTAAAGCGCTGCGGAATATGTTGGCGCTATATAAATAAAGTATTATTATTATTATTATTATATTACAGTGTTGTGCCAATTTATCGGGACAAAGCATTTTTTTTAAGTGAAATCGTGAGTTGGTTACCAGTCAGTGATTCAAACCTGTTTTAACTGCTGTGAACAGGAGTGAGTGTACAACCTTGAGTAACAAAATGTGGTTTGATTGGTTTTAGTCAGAAAATAACATCTAGCTGCCCCCTCAGCTTCAGTTGAGAGCTTGTTTCTGTGAGGAGTGGTTTAGTGTACTTTTTCTCTGTGTGATTCGTGCCTGTAAAATTGGATGTTACTCCACAGACGAGGTCTAGAATTATTACTCTTAATGAACTTACAAGTCTGACTGTAAGAGAAATCGCTTCCACCGTTGGTATTGGAAAATCTGTTTCAAGAATAATTCGCACACAATGAAACTGGATCATTTTCTCCAAAACGAAAAGGGAAATGTGGAAGAAAAAGGAAAACGACACCAAGAACTGATAAAACACTTACTGTGAACCGGTGCCAGCACAGACATTAGTCTGTGAGTGCTATGCAGTTTTTTTTCTGTTTTGTATCAGTTTGTCGCAGTTGATGAGCAAACAGACATTGGCCAATGTGTGTACCAAGAACTTCAGAATAAAAAGATAAGATTTTGAGTTTTTTGAAAAAACTTAAGTTTTTAACTTTTTTCTCATATATATATAGCTTATTAGCATACAGTTTTAGCATATGTACATCATTGGTAGTAACCGAGTGCTGCAGAGTATTTTTTTCTAGTTATTTGATCCAGCAGCCCTGCTGGCACCGGTTCACATTAGTCTGTGAGTGCTGTGCAGTTTTTTTTCTGTTTTGTATCTTATGGAGTGGCTGGCTCCTTGCTGCAATTTGCACCCTTGTTGACTGCAGGTGATCTAGGGTTGAGATGGGGTCTGCCCACTGAGAGGTGGGGGGTGGACAAGGAGGATAGGGATATCAGAGTATATAAAGCTTATTAGCATACTGTATGTACATCATTGGTAGTAACCGAGTGCTGTAGAGTATTTTTTTCTATATATGTATATATATATATATATATATATATAAATAAATATATATAGTAGGAAAAGAAAGAATCTAGACAGCACCTCATAGAAAACTACATTTAGATAGGTGCAAAGCCATAACACTGAATAATATATAAAGCAGATTTTCAGCAGCACACTATTACTACCAAAACATATGCATGTATAGATGTCTATTTAGAATTAAAACCTTGCACTTTTTTATTAAGAGCTCAGATGTAAAAAAAATATTTTGACTTATCTTATAAAGTAAGATTCTTGGTGCATATATTTGCCAATAGATGTTTGCCTATCAACCATGACAAGGTGACCTTAATCTGATGAGTACTACCCTACACTGAACCTCGATTGGACTTCTTAAAGCTTGCATTTTATATAGCAAGTAGGGGAACATACACTCATATCAGAGGAGTCCTTTTATTGAGGTCACCTTGAGTAAAAAAACAAAAAACACAAGTTTTTATCTTTTTAATCTTTTTATCTTTTTAATTCCATCCAATCATCTATATATACATAGATTTTGGTAGTAAGTGTGCTGCTGTTAATTTGTTTATATACAGGTGCAATCAATCATATACTGTACATGGTCCCTGGAAGGCCACATTAGAGAATTTTGCTTTTCCCTTTTCATGATTGAAGACTCTTCCCTTTCTGGAGATTAGACATGTGACCATGGATTGTGGCATAAAAACAACTGGCCAAGTAGACTGTGGCATTGTCATTATTGCTAGACTAGCCGGGCCAAGTACTTAAAAATCTTGTGGGGTTTTCTCATACACCGATATCCAGGAAATGGTATTATTGAGGTATAAAATCCAGTGAAAGCAAAGGTGGGGCCACCAACTCATCAGAGTAAGGGGTCAGTCGATTGCATTGCTTATGCTACAACTAAGCTGTCCAAGTGCACATCTTCAAAAGGACAGTGTTTATCTGATCCGAGCTGCCATACAATGAAAAGACAACAAGGATCTAATGTGTAGTGGTGGCTTTATTTGACACGTTTCGGAGCGTTATCCAGCCTCCTTTCTCAGGATGGTTTCCAGAGGAAGGAGGGGGATAATGCTCCAAAGGGTGTCGAATAAACCCACCATTGATCCTTTGGTCTTTTCATCGTATGGCAGTGCAGATCAGATAAACACTGTCCTTTTGGATTCATCTTCTGTTTCCATCATGTACACATGGAGTGTGGATCCTGAAGGCTAGACCCAAGTAAGCAACAGAGTTTAGAAATCGGATGAACAGTAAAAAATATTGCATCGGCAGATAAATCCATATTTTTGCCTTTACATGCTGATGAGAGGGTCAGATTTTGACACGAGCAGCATGATATGATGATAATACGACCCTTCTAGTGTCTACAGATCAGACTGGAGGAGGTGTGTTCATGGTGTTGAGGATGATTTCTTGACATATCATACCTCCTCTGATATCTGTGGATGGACATTTATACACGGTGACTCACCTAAGCATTGCGGCTGATCAAATGAAATACTTAAATATTTTCTTAAATAGATAAATGAATAAAAGTAGTAAGTTCTAATATATAAAGGACCTAATTTCCTTCTCCAGTAGCCTAAACTGACAGGAGGTGCAATCCAGACCTACCGTGTTTCCCTGAATATAAGACAGTGTCTTATATTAGTTTTACCCCCAAAAGTCCCACCCTGTCTTATATTCGGGGTATGACTTATATTAAAAAAAAATTACAATTTTTTTTTAACCATGAAATTAACATTTATTAACAAGCTGAACAGTATGGCACCACTGGGGCAAGGTGCGGCAAAGGTGCGGTAACCGCACCTTGCCACAAGTGTCCCATACAGTACTGTACATTGTATGGGGACCTGCCGCAAGTGTGCCGCAAGTCGGCTGTGCGGCGGAATTGCGGTTTTAATGGGCAAGTCGGCAAGGAAACATCCTTACTTTTTAGGGTAATGGCGGCCTCGGGCTATGGATTCCTCCGCGGTGCAGGGCGTTGTCCAGATGCTTCTTCATGCAGGAGCTTCTGGCCAATCAGCACTCGAGCCGCTGAGCCAATCAGCGCTCAAGATGCTGGGGAGCCGCTGGCCAATCAGAAGCTCCTGCCGGCAGAGGTGACGTCAGGCCGGAGCGACAGGCGCACAAGATTAACCTTATGCCCTCGGGTTACCTGCGGCACCTGAGGGCAGAGGGGAGCCCACGGGGGACAGCGGACCTGCGGCTGCACCTGAGGGCAGAGGGGAGCCCACGGAAAACAGCGGGACAGCGGGGACACAGGTAAAACATGCATTGGGCAAAAATGGCACTTTAGCGGTACCCTGTTTCATATTCCCTGAAAATAAGTCACCCTGTCTTATATTCGGGGTATGACTTATATTGGAAAATTCTGCGCCAGCCCTGCCCTGACTTATATTCGGGGGTGACTTATTTTCGGGGAAACAGGGTAGCTATCGGCTTCCCACACAAAGGCAGCATATAGTGTCAGAATCCACGACTTTACAGATTCTTGTGCTTTGCTGCTATTCCACCACTCAGAAATCCAGACCTGATTTTTTGGGAAGTAGGGCATTTACAATCTGGTAGTAAAAAATTATTATTCTAGGGTTGCCTATTTGGATTTTTCAACTAAAAATGATTTGGTAATGTGTGTTATTTAGGAGAAGATTATGAATATAGAGAATAATGAGGCTGTGAACATAGGTTGACAGTATCTCTTGTATTTCCTCCTCAGTGGTTGAGTTTATCTGCTGTACCACAATGATCATTATGCTAAACATTTATTTTTATGCATGGAAGATTGGATACTACATAGGTAAACAAATGTGACACATGGGCTCATAGGTTGGTGTTACTCATACAGTATAATCAGATATAATGAATCTGGAGGTTGAAGCTCAGCTAACTAGAAAATCCATATTTGTTCCGCTACCTTCTATGGCTTTTTAAACATAAAATTATTTCGGTTCATTGCAGACTGTGTATATATACGCACAGAACTATGGGGTATACATCTTTTTTAGGTACTTTCCATTTCTTCCCTACATAGATATGTATTTATACATGTAGGGTATATACAATATATTACAATATACTTATTTCTAAATAAATAACTTGTGTCGTGCAGTGTAAAGTATCAGCTGTCATCTGTGGAGTGTGCACACTGGCATTTCCTAGGGTAACATAGCCATGTGCCAGTAATCCCATTTCTTTCTTACTGTACCTCTTACTATGCTTTTACCCTGTTGACTTCAATCGTTCACCAGTATAACTCATAAGAAACAGTATTTTAGACATATGTATATACAGTTATAGCTGAAACTATTGGCACCCTCGAAATTGTTCCAGTAGATCAAGTATTTCTCCCACAAAATTACTGCAATTTCACTTTTTTTCATCCACGTTTATTTCCTTTGTGTGTATTGGCACAAAAAAACTAAGAAAAATCCAAATTGGACATAGTTGCATTTAAAAAATCCAAAATGGTCTGGACAAAATTGTTGGCACCTTTCCAAAATTGTGGGTAAACCACTTTGTTTCAAGCATGTGATGCTCGTTCACACTCACTAGTGGCTGTAGCCTAAAATCAGCAGTGCCGACAATTGTTCCAGATACAAAAAGATGGAAGCGTGATGTATGTTTGGGCGCTGAGGTAAGGAAGATCTCTGATGCTGGCTTCTTTTCCGGACTTTATTAAAATAATTGCAGTTATAATTAGTCAAGCTTAAGGCTCTCAAAACCCACGATGCATTTCGACGTGCATACACGTCTTTCTCAAGTGAAGGACAATTGTTCCAGAGGAATAGTGACCTGTTCCTGGAATTGCCAGGGTGTACCCAGATTATAGAACCCAAGTCTCTGATGTAATCCCATGAGTGGACGAACCTGAAGCCTTACAGTGACAGGTGATCTCAAAAGAAGGGAAGCAAATGCTGAACTTAAGAGTCATTGAAGAATCTAAAAGTGGCTGGTAATGCTCAATTTTCCTTTTGCCGAAACCACCAAGTTTGATCCATATCCACTGCCTCATGTCAATGACCTGATCGAGAGCCTTGGGACTTCACAGTATATAACCACATTTGATCTAATGAAGGCAAATCCCCAAGTTACAACAAACAAAGGAGAACGGTCTCCTTTACACCTGACGGATGCTTCCAATAGATCAGGATGCTGTTTGAACTGCAGGGGGTTCCAGACAACTTTCAGAGGGCCATGAACCTGTTCCTTGCACTCCAACAGATTTAAAAGCAGTGGCATATCTAAAAAACATTGTCATTTTCAGCCCGGATTGGAGAAGTCATCTGTGTCATTCTGTACTCGCCAATGAACCTTAGACATATTTACTACGTCCCCCTCCTTAATTGGGTAAAAACAGAATTAGCTCCGCCTGCCCTCTCTGTCAGTGTCTGTGATTGGTTGTATGGCAACTAAACTGATGACAGATTACTGTAAAAATAAATAAATAATTTAAAAAATTGCCCATGGGGTCCCCCCAAATTTTGATAACAGCCAAAAAAAGCTATTAGTTGTGGTCTGCAGGGTGATGCAGTTCACTATACCCTAGCTGGTGAAGAAAGATGTTACTGCTCTCCACGGGTTATAGAGCGGTGCCCCAGGGCCATTTATAAAGTCTATTTGATGATGGTGTCAATTGGAGTACAGGGCAGGTGACGCAGTAAATAAATCTGAGGACGTAGCAGGGTGCAGTCTTCACACTTTACTCACAGTCTCAAAGTTACAATCACCAGCTGGGTGCTGTGTCTTCGGGGTCGGAGGTCCAGCCTGCTCTTGGGTAGTTTGGGTGCACTTTACCAGGACCCTCTTCTGGTATACCTTCCCTGAATCGTCCTCTCTGCACAGGCTTTCACCCTCCTGCCCTGCTCCTCACACACAGTGTCCCTTTGCTAGCGGCCTCGGGTCCTGTAGCGCGACGTCTTCCTTGTCCCCATGACCCTATGCAGCCGCCTTTTTAGCGAGTATGTGTGGATTTGGCTTTTGCACATACAGATACAAAAGGCTCCGGTTTCCTAGTTGAGTCTTACAGTCTCTCCGCTAGTTTGGAGCCGGTTCGCACTCCAACCAGGTCTCTCCACCCGACTACAGTCGGCGTGGATTCAGATGCCGGGTGGATCCCTCACTTCCTGTGCCCCTAGGACTCCTTCTCTGTTTCTGGAGCCCCTCACTGGCTACTACATCTCTCAACTTGCCTCTCTTGTCCTGGGATCAGCCTCCCCACCCCTCCAGCCCCGAAGACATCCCTCTTTAACTCCCTCACTAACTGACGTTTTCCTCACATTCTCACTACTTCCTCTACTTCCTGGTGTCTTACCCGTATCTACTTTCTCCACCCACACCATCTACCTAGTTCCCCCTCCAGACTGAGATGGGGCAATCCCTAAATAGAGTCTGCTAAGATCCCCTGGCCTGGAGTGGTGTGGTGTTGGATGCTGGTGTGTGGGTACCGGGTAGTGTCCTCTCGTTACCCGAGAGTGGGGTACCACACCTCTGGTGAGGGACAGTACCTCTGTGGTGACTGGACCCGCATGGGCGTCACACTTGTGTGCCTTCTCTAACAGCATATGGGGAATACTTTCTGTGTATGGGACCTCACCATATTGCTATAAGGCCCATACCCATGGTACATTGATGCTTTTTTGAAGCATACTTTAAAAATCTGCATTAAGATTTGCATATCTATCCTGAAGTCATAAAATTCATATGAGTTCAGAAGTGCTGTAATGACCAATTTTTTCCTTGCAGATTTGTTTCAGATTTTGAGGCAGAAAAAGGAAATCTGCAAGACAAAAAAGCAATATGGGCACAGCACATCTGATCTGTCATAGACTTTTCTGGCCTCAGGATAAGACATGCAAATTTTGATGCAGATTCTCAAAATCTGCATAAAAAAAGGCATCAAATAACACACCGTGGACACAGGGCCTAAAAGCATCCAGGGAGAACCACAGTTGTGGTGAAAGGGGACGAGGATAGCTCTCGCCCCCTGACTACTTCCAGAGAGTTATTGGGCAGGGTGACGAACTATAGTACTCAAGGTCTGAAAACAGTGCAAGTTTTAAAGATTACCTTAGCATTGTAAAGAGTGCTAATTTCAACACCTACCGAAGTGATGATTCCAGTGCCTTGTGCAATGCGAAGTAAATCCTGAAAAACATGCATTGTTTGCAGCCCTTGAAGACTGGACTTGGCTAGCCCTGTTCTACAGGAGTGTGTGTAGTCTTGCATTTCCATACCTATGACCATCAAGCCAGTGGCCTGTTGCTTGTTTACCATTTTCTGTAGGGCAGCACCAAGCACCTCTTTGCAGAAACAGACCAGCACACATGGAATGAACTTATAAAAACTTTACTGTAGCAAATTAAAAAAGACCATGGGTGTAGAAGATATCATCCCTGCCACCACCGTTTCCCCAGCACACCCCATCATGACCACTGGGGAAGATGATGGAGGAATTAGACGACAAAACCTTCTTGGAGAGATGGGAAGAACTTGGGCAACCACCTACAGGCCCTGCAGGATTGATGGCCCTTGTGTGTTTAGGTTCAGCTTGCTGGCTAACCAAGAGATTCCTGGTCTCCATCCGACAACATTTCCTCCACGTCAGCCTCCTGCTGCCAGTTTTCAAAATCATCGGCGGTGGCAGCCCGACGTACGGCAACTGCGAAACACCCCTTCCTGCCTTCCATCTCCATGAAGGTGACCTCCACCCCAACATAGAGTATATGAAAGCTTTCTTATAGGTAATACATTTCAACTATCCTCTCCATCGTTGACCAGCAATGCACATTTCAACCACCTTAAGTAGATATTAAAATTAGATTGACCCACAGAAGAATTAATGATCCTCAAGAGAATGAAATTTCAGAGTATTTGCTTGTCTCTGTGTATAAGCATTACATAGTCATTTCTGAGTTTCACGCACCTTCAACTCAAAATAGCTGATAAATTGCCACCATTTTTCTCTTACCTTTCTACTTCTAATATTAGATTTAGGTGTCAATTTGTTTTTTTCATTAGTTGCAAAAGGTTATGGCTTGTGTAAATTTAATAGGTGAGTGATAGAAGGTATTTATCCTAATTAATTTAAAGATTGGATATAAATGATTTTATCACCTAAATAATGGATGGTACACAAGATGTTTGGTCAATAGGGCATTGTGCACCTTACAAGGTGATAGGCTGTAAGTGCATAATGTCCACATGGGACTTAATTTACTTTACTTAATGAACACCTTCTATGAGTCTATATTAGTTTTTTTCATGCAAACAAGGAAAGCAAAGTGAGGCAGAGTAAGAACATAGTGCTGAACGTAAAGGAATCACCAGCAGGATTTAGGGTTATAAAGTGAAGCCAGTGCCTTACAGGCTCTGGGACACTGAGTGCAATCATACCTTTACTTCAATTATTCAAGGTTTGATTGCAGAGAAAAGAGTCAACTCCTGGAATATAGGGCTGCAGATGGTTGATTTGTGCAGCACTGCATCACTATGTGGGTTGTTATTTTTAATCCTTCTATATGGGCATGCATTTCAGCTGTAAGCCAAGCCTTCCCCCCACTCTTTAATATTTTTTCACTTTCGTCAGGAGCCCTGTGGCTGGAGCATAGTGACAGTGCGCAGGAGGCAGAAACTGAAAGATAGTGTGACGACCGTCCACTATGAGGCTGAGCTGCTGGTAAGGCAGCACCCCGAGAAACCCCAAGACCCTTAACCCCTATACATGGATCTGGAATTATAGCGGAGCCCAGGGGTTAGCTGCCTATGATGAGCAACAGAGCAGGAAGGGAAAAATCAGGACCCGAAAAAACGTAGTCAAGATTACGAGTCAAAACCGAGAAGACAGCTAAGGTACAAATTCGTCAGGCTGTAGCAGAGTCGAAAAATCCAGGCAAAGGTCAGAGTCAAAACTAAACATACAGTATATCACTGGAGAACCAAGACTATATCTGGCGGCCTGCAAGACAGACTCCAATGTATTTGAAGGACGCGTTTACCTCGCATAGGCTGGAGCTCACAGCCTGATGATCTCATCCGGGACAACCCCTAGAGCCAGGCCAGACGGTGATGCACGACTGGCCACCAACCATCCCACTTCTGACAGAAGAACGAAGGCTGCGCCTATCAGACACCTCTGCAGAGCCCGCTCCTCGGCAACCAACAGTACCCAAAGGAGAAACACGCCGGTGTTCAGCGACAGAGGCAGACGTCAAAGGAGCAGGTCCATATGAGGACAAAGGCTCTCCTACCACCGACTCCACCAGCCGAAGGAATCTGGACGCCTCCCAGTGGCCGAGGCAGGAACACCAGCCACCGAGTCCACTGGCGATGTGGACAGATAGGAGGTGGGGGGAGGGTTTAACTTACAGCTGGAATGCATGCCCAAAGAGACGGAAAGAAATCAACTTCAAATAGTGATGCAGTGCTGCACACATCAATCATCTGCTGCCCTGTATTCCAGGAGTTTTATGACACTTTTCTCTCCAATCAAAACTGAAATCATTCATGTAAAGGTATGATTACATTCAGCATCCCAGTGTCTGTAAGGCATGGTTTCACTTTATGGCCCTACATCCTGCTGGTTGGTTCCCTATGAGATTTCTGTTCCTTTGTTTCAGCATCCAGATCCATGCAGATCAAATTTGCTAATAACAGAATTAATAAGAATGTTTAAAATCAAAATTTTCCAGCTTCGGTGACACTTCCCAAACAATTAGATTAGTGGTGAATAAATTGGTTTAATCCATCTCATAAACAAGTCAGCAGCGTTTCTTTCGTGGCCACAACTGCCTCAAGTACTGGAACCACAGCAATACCGCACTTGCCGCACCTGTCGCAAGCCCCATTGAGAATGCATGGAGCTTGCCGCAAGTGTGCGCAAGTGTGGCCGTTAAGCGGCAGATGAGGTAAATCTGCCGTATCTGCCGCCATTTGAAAAAAATGCTAGTGTGAAAAAGGCCTAAATCTCAACGTTGCTCCTCCTCAGATCTATCTGTTCATCTCTTGTCCACAATATGACACGTGAAATGTTAATAAAGTCAAAATCACTGATTTCACCAAATTTATCAATTAAAATGTAATTTGCCACAAATAAATTTGAACGATTCTCAATATTGTAAAGATTGTAAATTGCTTTGTAACGAGAGAGGTGATTACAAGAGCTCAAACTCTGTAGAAAGGGAAAGGACAATAAAACTTTACACTCTACAGGAGAGAGAGAACCCCACTGACCATAAGAGCTTACACTCTACAGGGAGAGAGAGGACCCCACTGACCAAAGAGCTTACACTCTACAGGAGAGAGAGAGGACCCCACTGACCATAAGAGCTTACACTGTACAGGAGAGAGGACCCCACTGACCATAAGAGCCTACACTCTACTGGAGAGAGAGAGGACCCCACTGACCATAAGAGCTTACACTGTACAGGAGAGAGGACCCTGCTGACCATAAGAGCTTACACTCTACAGGAGAGAGAAGGATCACAATGACCATAAGAGCTTACACTTTACAGGAGTGAGAGAGGACACTGCTGACCATAAGAGCTTACACTATACAAGAAAGAGAGAAGGATCCCATTGACCATAAGTGCTTACACTCTACAAGAGAGAGAGAGGACCCTGCTGTCCATAAGAGCTTACACTCTACAGGAGAGAGAGGACTCTGCTTACCATAAGAGCTTACACTCTATAGGAGAGAGTGAGGACCCTGTTGTTTTTTTATAGAGTGCAGTAGTCTTCTTGGATGCCCCTTTTCATGATCTTGGTGAGTTGTATGTGTTTATTATGTTCCTAACCCTTGTGCCAACCCTCCTGTCTCCACTTCAGCTCATTCAGACCCAAGGTACAAATGGGTTGCTGTAAATTGTGGCGAACCATGAACATTTATTCTTGATATTAATGGGATCTACTGTAACTAACAGTCAAAGAAGATTTGTCCGGTCTACCATGTTTAGAAAAGCCTTGAGGTTGACCTCATTCTTTTTATGATTAGTGTTACTTTCTGGGTTGCTTTCTGGATTTTTTTCTGCTTTCTCTATTATCAATCACATTTAGTCTTCCTGTCCATATTTACTTAGCATAGTCACACCTCTCTATGTCAGATTGCGATAAATTTAATGTAGTTAACAAATAAAATAAACCACTATATAGAATGATAACTAAACCATTTTAGATTTGCATTGTACACTGGAAACAACTACCAACTTGATGTCTTGATTAAGTTAATAGTGTAGTGCCTCTACTTGGGATGAGCAAAAAGTTTAGAACTTTCCACCATTGAGTTCAGTCCTTTGAAGCCGCCATGCTTGGTCATGATCACTTCCCCGAAACATCATGCTGTTGGTTAAGGCCTCACATAAGGTCTCAGGAACATCATGACTTGTATTGAAAGTGGCAGTGGGACCAGGGATTCAGGATGGAGGATTGGCTGGCTGCCAGTTCACAATTGAACCTCACTTGGTCCTGCTGTCACAGAGGACCCAGTTTGACTCTTGATCAAGGTAGATTGAATCCTTGTCTCATCTCTAGCCTTGTCTTTCCCTTCCATTTATACCAGTATGGCTTTGACCATTTCGTTTTAAAAAGCAATGTGCTGTGCAAATTGCCTAGGAGTTGCAGTTATACAGGTTCACTGCACAATACAGAATGAGATGAAAAACACACAGTCTATATAACACGATGCAACCTTGCTCCATATTTATAGTTCCTTTCTCATGTAATTTAAGTACAATAGACAGGAGCATCTCAATGAATTAGAACGTTAAGTTACTTTAGTAATTCGATACATAAAGTGAAACGCATATAGCATATATTATATAGAGTCATTACCAACAGAATGATCTATTTCAAGTGTTTATTTATGTTAATGTTGATGATTATGGCTTACAACCAATGACAACCCAAAGGTCATTATCTTAGAAAATTAAAGTAGAAAAGATGAAGGGTCTGAGAGATGAAATATGACCTAAATAGGTATCAGAGGCTTCACCTTGTGTGGTTGTGAGAGTCACAACCACTATAAAAGCAGATCACGGCTGCTGCAGTCCCCAGCGTGGTGCATAGAGTAGGGAGATGAATGGTAAAACCGCACTGACGTATTACATAGGACATCAAAAAGGGTGAATATAAAATTGATTTATTAGTTATTAGTTTCAGGGCTCCTTGACCCCTTCCTCAGGACAAATCAATATCATATTTCCATGTTTCAGGGCGTTTCAGGAGCTCTATGCAAATTGTCACTTCAATGAGGAAGTAGACAAACTGTAATGCCACCTAATAAAGGTAGCAATCCTAAAAGTCATAATTGAATCTTTAACAAGTCTTTAATATGACTTAGGATTTGTGCCAGATCAGAAACCCCAATCTGCAGATGCTGCCCTTTGGGGTGATTGCCCCTCATCAGTATGGGAATTCTGATCTGGCTGTATGAGAGGCTAAGATGATGGGGAACAACTATTTGCTTGTGTAGAGTAATCTGCCTCACTGAAGTGACAATTTGCACATGCAATTTCCCAGAGGAGCATTGCGGCTTTAAGTCTCCTCACTGCCGGCTGGCAGAATATCTCCCACAAGGAGAATAGCTGTTCCCCCAGACCTCAGGGAGCCGTGAAACACATTGACTACTAAATCAATATCATATTCAGTTGCTAACTCACGTTTCTGAAGTGTGGCCAGCACAACCCTCCGGTGGTCGGGTGCCGTCAGTCAAGATTTCCCTCCGCAGTCCCTGCAGGATCCTGTGTCCCGCGCAGCGTCCAGGCAGCCCTCTGGTGCACACTTCCTTTGTACTAAGGTACGTCACTTCCAGTGCATTGAGATAGATGAAGCCGCACACGTTCAGTATATACCCAAATCCTTTATTCACCCAATGGGTAATTCACGTGGTGACAGTGGTGGGTGGGAGGACAAGGGGGTGGTACAACGGCCGTTTCGTTACAAGTGGAGTCTTCAACGGGTTCACCCTTTGAAGTCTCGTGGAATACAGCAGCACGGTTTAACCCTTCATCCTCCCTACTTTAATTTTCTGATATAATGACCTTTGGGTTTTCATTGGCTGTAAGCCATAATCATCAACATGTAAACATAAATAAACACTTGAATAGATCCCTGTGTGTGTTAATGACTCTATATTGTGTTTCATCTAATATATAATTACCTAAGGCACTTCCGTCTTATTGGCGCTGTTTCTGTCGTCGTGTCTGTGGCTGCCTCTCAAACCCTAACTCGCAATGCCTTTGCGAGTTCTTGCAGAGTTCTCTCTCCTCTCCTCCCCCCCCCAACCCCCCGGCTTGCAGGACCTGAGATGATGTCACTGGTATGGGCGGGCTATATCACATGACTGTGACATCATCACAGGCCACTTTAATTGCTGCAGTGTCAGCACAGGAGACATCATGCCGCTGTCTCACATCAGACGTGTCGTCATCAGTGATTCTCTGCCTCTGAACATCCTGCGATCACAAGGGAACATAGAGGTGACAGAGGACCCCGGACTGAGCCCCCAAGAGCTGATCTCCAGGAATACAGGTGAGAGGAGGCTGCACAGGAGCAATGCTCTGCAGACAGGAGGGGGCTGCACAGGACCAATGCTCTGCAGAGAGGAGGAGGCTTGCACAGGAGCAATGCTCTGCAGAGAGGAGGCCTGCACAGGAGCAATGCTCTGCAGAGAGGAGGAGGCTGCACAGGAGCAATGCTCTGCAGAGGGAGGCTGCACAGGAGCAATGCTCTGCAGGAGAGGAGGGCTGCACAGGACAATGCTCTGCAAAAGAGGCTGCACAGGAGCAAATGCTCTGCAGAGAGGAGGAGGCTGCACAGGAGCAATGCTCTGCAGAGAAGAGGCTGCACAGGAGCAATGCTCTGCAGAAAAGAGGCTGCACAGGAGCAATGCTCTGCAGAGGGAGGCTGCACAGGAGCATTGCTCTGCATGATGGGGAGGCTGCACAGGAGCAATGCTCTGCATAGAGGGAGGCTGCACAGGAGCATTGCTCTGCAAGAGGGAAGGCTGCACAGAGCATTGCTCTGCAGAGAGGAGGCTGCACAGGAGCAATGCTCTGCAGAGAGAAGGCTGCACAGGAGCAATGCCTCTGCAGAGAGGAGGCTGCAACAGGAGCATTGCTCTGCAGGAGGGAAGCTGCACAGGAGCATTGCTCTGCAGAGAGGAGGCTGCACAGGAGCATTGCTCTGCAGAGAGGAGGCTGCACAGGAGCAATGCTCTGCAGAGAGGAGGCTTCACAGGAGCATTGCTCTGCAGAGAAGGGCTGCACAGGAGCAATGCTCTGTAGAGGGGAGGCGTGCACAGGAGCATTGCTGTGAATTAGGGAGGCTGCACAGGAGCAATGCTCTGCACAGAGGAGGCTGCACAGGAGCAATGCTCTGCACAGAGGTGGTGCACAGGAGCATTGCTCTGCATGAGGGGAGGCTGCACAGAGCAATGCTCTGTAGAGAGGAGGAGGCTGCACAGGAGAATTGCTCTGCAGAAAGGAGGAGGCTGCACAGGAGCAATGCTCTGCAGAGAGGAGGAGGCTGCACAGGAGAAATGCTCTGCAGAAAGGAGGAGGCTGCACAGGAGCAATGCTCTGCAGAAAGGAGGAGGCTGCACAGGAGCAATGCTCTGCAGAGAGGAGGAGGCTGCACAGAGCAATGCTCTGCAGAGAGGAGGCTGCACAGGAGGAATGCTCTGCAGAGAGGAGGAGCTGCACAGGAGCAATGCTCTGCAGAGAGGAGGAGGCTGCACAGAGCAATGCTCTGCAGAGAGGAGACTGCCACAGGAGCAATGCTCTGCAGAGACGAGGCTGCACAGGAGCAATGCTCTACAGTAATGAGGCTGCACAGGAGCAATACTCTGCAGAGAGGAGGCTGCACAGGAGCAATGCTCTGCAGAGAGGAGGCTGCACAGGAGCAATGCTCTGCAGAGAGGAGGCCTGCACAGGACAATGCTCTGCAGAGAGGAGGCTGCACAGGAGCAAATGCTCTGCAGAGAGGAGGCTGCACAGGAGCAATGCTCTGCAGAGAGGAGCGCACAGGAGCAATACTCAGCAGAGAGGAGGCTGCACAGGAGCAATGCTTGCAGAGAGGAGGCTGCACAGGAGCAATACTCTGCAGAGAGAAGGCTGCACAGGAGCAATGCTCTGTAAGAGAGGAGGCTGCACAGGAGCAATACTCAGCAGAGAGGAGGCTGCACAGGAGCAATGCTCTGCAAGAGAGAGGCTGCACATGAGCAATGCTCTGCAGAGAGGAGGCTGCACAGGAGCAATGCTCTGCATGAGTGGAGCCAAGATGCTGGGGACGGCGGAGTGAAAATCCCGGGGGGGGGAAAGCCATGACCCGGGGGTTAAGTAAAAAGGCAGAGTGCCTCTGCTGACCTTTTTCGTCCACCCACGCCCAACCACTCTGCCCCTGCACCCTGACCCTTGCCCGCCGCACCGCGCCCCTCGGCCCAAAAGCACTCACGCTAAACCACTGACCCCCGCAGTGTTTAAACCACGAGACCCAAACACTACAACCACTTCACCAACCCCCCCAAGTCTAACCCTGCCCCACCCCCGAAGTGTAACCACTGACCCCGCACCTTTTTAACCCCACCACCCCCACGCAGTGCAAACCACTACCAACCCCCCGGTGCAAAATTTTAAACCCCCGCCGTGAAACCACGAGCCCCGTTGCTGAAAAACCAGGGGCCCCCGCGCGTGCTAACCACCCCCAACCCCCCCCAGTGAACCACTGACCCAAAACCGCCGTGTAACCATACCATTTATTGAAAAACCCACTGACCCCCAACCCCCCCAAAAAAAACCCACCGTATAAAAGCTAACCATGAGCCCCGAACGGCTACCCACTGACCATGTATACAAAAAATTAATTTCCCGCACCCCCCCAAAATTATAAAAAAATATAAAAATTTTAGATCCCCCTTTAGAATGGGGCTCACAGCTTTTTTTAAAAATTGAATTATAAAAAATTAACTTTTTGGATGATTTTTTTAATTCATTGGATCCCCCTTTGGTTCCGGCACAATAAAATTTTAAAATGAAGAGCAAAAGTCTATATAACAAAAAAACGCCCCCTCGCTCCAATTAGATTTCCTTTCTCACAAAACGCAAGCCAAAAATATGAAGGAAAAAAGGCACCTTTGGGGGGGGAGTTTCCCTAAGTTAATAAAAAGCTTCTTCCAAAAATTTACCCCCGCCCTCATAAGGGTTAAACCCCAAGAAGCTTTATTTTCTATGTGGGGGCATCAGAAAAAAATCTTGGAGCCACTAAACGGAAAAACACCGTAGGTTTGAAGCCCGGCCCCAAACCGAGGAAAAAAAAAAAAAGTTTAAAAATTGAAAAGGTACCGGACGGCTTTTTTGGACGGAACCTTTCACGCAACCCCTAGGGCTGATATGTAGAGATTATGAATTTATGCCCGGCAAAATCAAAAGACTCCCTCATTGAACCTTCAAAAAGCATTAAATCTTAAATTTGTAAATGTCAGAAATGATGCAGCTAAAATGATTAATATTTCTAGTCAAGAGGGGTTATCTTTAAACCCCAAAAAAAAAAAGGAAAAAAAAAAAAACACCCCCAAATTTTGTATGGTTCATTTCGCCAAGGAGAGGGGGAAAAAAAAATAACAAAAATGGGGAAAAAAAAAAAAAAGGGAAAACAAAGAAAACATCAAATATCAAAAATTTTTATCAGAAGAATTATGTTAAAGGGGAGTTTTTATTCAGAATTTGTCCGGGGTTTTTACTGCAAAATTTCCCCTTAAAAAGAGGGGTTTCCGAGTTTAAAAAAAAAAGGAAAAACCCCCCCTTTCCTTCCAAAAAGCCCCTCAACCCCTTTTTTTTTTTTTCTGCTTTTGAACCTTTTTGGTTGGGGGCTGGGGGATTAGATCCCCAAATAACTAAACATGATTTTATTTTATTTTTTAATTTAAAAATAAATATTTAAAAAGGGGTTGTTTTTGTGGGGGAGTTTTTGCTCTGTTTGTTCCCAAGGAATGTTGGAAAAATTTTTCCTTTTTAAAAAATCAACGTGAAAACCAAAACCCGGGGTAGAAAACATTCCAAAAAACCTTTTTCCCTTTACTTAATGGTTCACAGCCCCCTTTTTATTTGGGGGTACCCCATACAGGTTCGGATCACTTCTCTGCAGAAGATCCCAGTGGAAGGATTCAGCCTCTACTTACTTCCCCCCGGCAGTAAACACATCACCTCTCTCAGGGGTTCCCCTTCCCCAAAGTAGGGGCAGCCTCTTAAAACACTGCCATGGGAAAAAAAGCTACCCTTTTTTAAAAAAATAGGGAAAAAACCCCTGAAAACCCCGGGTCGCACCTGCCACTTCTCCTTCCCCACAGTTGTGTTTTTTTTATTAAGGGGGGGCTGATGATGTTTGCTGACTAAAGTGGGTGGTTTTAGGGGGTGCCCGCTGCATTATTAACTTGGATCACCCCAAATTTGGAATTTCTGGGTCTATTTTTTCCTCTGTGTTGCTGCTAACTGATAAATTTTTTGGTAACCCCCCAGTCCCCGGAAAAAACGGGGAAAAATTTACCTAAGAATTGGGGAAAAAACCCAAAAAAAAGAAAAACCCCTTTAAACTTTTTTAAATGAAATTCAATCCTAAGCCGCTCCCCAACTTTCATTTTCCCCCAAAAAAAAACTGTGTCTTATTACAAGGTGGGGCTGGGGGGGTGGTTTAGATTGGGTTTTTTGTTGTATGACTCCCCCGCTGCAGTTTTAAATCTGACTTCAAAAATTTTAAAAATACGAGATTTTTGAACCCCCCGGGGGAGTTGCTGCTATTGGCAGATTTTTGGGGCCGGTTCACTTTTTTTTCCTACTTTTATAATTGATTTTTCCCCGGTTAAGGGGGTTTCTTTTTTTGTACGTGCCAGTCTAAATATTTGTACTTTTTTTCATTTGGTTTTTTCCCCCTGGCAATTTTTTTATTCCGGGCAACAACCCCTCAAAATTTATACCTTGTTCAAATTAATAACAAACGGTTTTTTAAATGTAAAAAGGATTTTTTTGGGCCCCAAAAAAAACCCCTTGATGGCATTTTGGGTTTTAGGGGGTTTTTTTGGGTCACTAAATCAATTTTAAAAATACCTTTTTAAATGGGGTTTTGGGGGGGGGAAGGGGGGCCCAATAAAAGGAAAATGGGTGTTCCCAATATTACTCAGGCCCATTTTCAAGAAAAATGGAAAGAAAAAGGATCTCTCTGCTGCCCAAAAGAAAAAATTTTTCCTTAAAAAGCAAAAACATCTCCTGCATGAAATTTTCACCTTGGCCCCCTTGGTAGGCCCCAAGAGAGGATTACCCCTAAAAAAATATTTTTTTCCTCGAAAGTTGTGGTTTAGGTTTAACCTTGGGCTAATTACAACAAACCCCCAAAAACTAGGCCACCTATTAAGGGCTGAAAATTCGGGGGGTCCAAAGGGGGTTTTGGCCCCTGGTTGAGTAAAAAGGGGAGTGCTTTTTACCTCAGACGTCGGAAGGCATCAGGGGGATCGCCTACAGCACCACGACAGGGGGGACCCCCCTTTAAGGGGGGCCCAGGACAAAGGGGGGATGCAAATTTTTTTGGGAGCCACTGATAAATTCGGGGAAAAACACCAAAGGGAAGCTGGGGCGCAAAACTTTGAGCTGCGGCCCCAAACCCCCCGGGGTTTAGCCTTTTACCCCCAAGGGGCCCCCTCCCCTCAGACCAAAAAATTAAGACCACGGAGATTGGCCCGGTTTTCCGGGTTTTGGCGGGAGTTTTTGCTTACTTCTTTGTCCCGCCGTCCGGAAAAAAAGTCCGGCCCCCCCCATGGGAGATGGGGACTGGGGGGAGAGCTCTGAAAGGGGGGTGAAAAAAAAAAAGAAGTTAAACCCAAAAAAATTGAAAAAAAAAAATCTGGAGATGCATGGGGACCCAAAAACCGGCAAAATTTCCGTTAAAAACTGTGGGGGTTTTTATTTTTTTTAAAACACCCAGTCACAGTAAAGGGATTTGGGGTTAAAGGGTTTCGGTCTTTTTTTTCCCCGGGGCCCGGAAAGGGCTTCAAAACCCCCCAATCCCCCCGGGGGGGAAAAAACCCCATACCCCCATCCCCTCTCCCCTCCATCATCGCTCCCTTTAGGTAAAAAACTGGGTTGGGGGAGCTACCCCACATTTCTGCACCCTTCATCCCTTTTAGCGGGGGCCTGCGCATCGGTAACCCCCCAAATTAAGGGAACCAAGGTAGTTTCATTTTACCCTTAAATTTTCCCTCCCCACCATCTAAAAAATACCCCCCAAGGCAGGAAACCCCGGGAACCCCCTTTTAAAAAAATCGAGAAAAAAAAAATTTCATAATAATTTGGAAAAGGGTTGTTAGCAACCCTGGACCTTGGTAAGGCAGATCCCTGTATGGGTTTTTAAAAGAGGTTGGTATTTGGTTTTTAAAACCTGATAATGGGGTTATATTTATCGTCTGTGTTTCCCCTTCTTACCTTTTAACAGGGGGTTTTTTACACCCCATGGGGGGAGGTTTTGGGGGTAGCCAAACCCCCTTTTTCCCTGCCCCCCAAAAAAGGCCCTTAACCTTATTTATCTTGTGACACTAAAAAAAACCCAGGAGTATTCGGGTTTCCAAATTTTAAGGCCCCACCTTGTTTTTTTTAGGGCCTTTTAAAAATTTACCGGGGTCACCATCTTAAATATGTACAAGAAAATTTTTTAAAAACTTTTAACGAAGCTAGAATATCAATATCAATGCCGGGAAGGAAGGTATGACCTGGTATTCCCCTAGTTTCCCTACCAAAACATAAGGCTTGTTTTCAAAGAGCATAGTGGGGGGCCCCCCTCCTTGACTGTACCCTTATTCCCTAAAATCCTAGTTTTTAAAAATTGGGGGGATTAATTTTTAACAACATATATGGAAAAAAGAAAAATAAGTCCAAAATTACTTTTTTGTGTTTGGGCCCCGGGGCAGGCACAGCGGGGCAAAAGGTAGAACCCAAAAAATTTTAAAAAATTTTGGATCCCCAAAATATCTTTGATTTTTTTAAGGGGGCTTGTGGACATGTTTCCGTCATTTATTCCCCCTTTAAAAGTCCACAGGCGGGGGTTTGGTTAGATCCTTGGGGTTTTTCAAAAAGGGGGGGTAAATACTCCCATTTTCCCCGGAAAAAAAAAGAGAACTCAACCCCGTGTGTTCAGAAAAGCCCCAATATTTTTATTGTGCACTGTCTTTTTTACGTTCGATGTAAAAGGCTGTCTCCCCTTTTTAAATCGTTTGTTTTTCTGTCAGAGTTTTTAAAAAAAACTATTTCCCCCAAAATTTTTAAAACATTTCGGGACAGAAAAACTTATTTGGGGGTAAACTTCAAAACCATTTCCCTTTGGATACCCCTTTAAAAACCCTTTCTAGGCTTTACCCTACGGTTTCTTTAAGGGGAATTTTTTTGTAAAAAAATCTTGTTCAATTTTTAGTGGCCTCCCCCTACCCCTTTAAACCTGACCATTGCCGGTATAACCCTTTTAAAAACAATAATGAAAGCTAATTTCACAACCCCAAAAAACCCCATAAAAAAGGGATTTATTAGGGTCCTTTTAAGAGGGTCAAGGGTTTAAAATTTTTTTTTCCTTTAAGAATTTTGTGTTATGAGCCCCCAAGGGGGGGGGGATTTTGAACCGGGTTTTTATGCTTTTGGGATAAGGTTTGAGACCCAGCCCCTTTACCCGGGGATTAAACAAAATTTGGGGGTTTTGGTTATGGGGGAGGGGTTTTTTTTATACAACCCCCTAATTTTTGGCTTTTGGGGCCGGGGGTGCGGTGGGGACCTTGGGATGATGGGGCGCAGCTAAGGGGGATCGTCCCCCATCAGGGGAGGGTTTTTCCAAGGGCAACTGGTAAGGTTTTTCGCCCCGGGACACCCCCCGGGGGCTTCTTCGGCTGAGGGGAAAGGGACCCCCATGGGGGTTCTTGCAGCCAGGGTTATCATCGAAGCTCCGCGGGGGGGGAATAACGTTCACACACAGTTTTTGGGTTTCTTTTACCCGGGGTTTTATTGGGTTCACTTTAACGACCCCCCCGGGAAAATTTTTCCCTTTTTCCAAACTCACCAGATAGTCCTAGAAATAGGATGGTCCCCCCGACACCCTTTTGTTTTTTTTCACAGGTTGCCCCCAGCACTGACTGTTTCCCCTTTTTTGCTCATGATCCGACATACCCCCCCCCAAAAATCCGACCCAAGGTTTTGGATAAACCAGTCCAAGCCCCAAACCAGTAGATCCTTTCCCTCAGCAAATGTGTCGGGTGTTGGCCAATAGCTCCTTGGATCTCATGGCCCCCCGATTCTGTGGTTTAGCATAAGCCTCCTCGTCACCTTCAGGGCCAAGACCTTGGTTTCTCAACCACCCCCTTCTGCCCGACTTGGTCAAAATTGGATTCAGGTGCAGGGGGTAACTTCTCCTCTCTCCTTGCCCATCCCCCTAGGGCCCCCTCAGCCTCGCTTGCTATTGTTGTTCCGTGCCCCAGGATGACCTCCCGTGCTCAAGTACTCCAGGTCTCACTTCTTCTCACCTCCAATTCAACTCCTCTCCCTAACTTCCCCCAAACACTTTCCTTCCCCAACCCCTGACTGAGTTCTCCCATTATCCGGTACTACTACAGTGTACAAGTAGTATTCAAACCCCTGCAGTTTTTAGGTGGTTTGATAAATGCAAATAAGTTAGAGCCTTAAAAGCAAACGAGAGTAGGATTTTATTAACAGAAGCTGTGGGTCAATTATTTTTCAACCCCTGGTTTAATATTTTGTAGAAAACCCTTGTTTTGCAATTAAGTATAATGTCTTTTATAAGACTGGGTCTTGTCTCTGGAGTTATTTGGCCCACTCCTCCATGCAGATCTTCTTCCAAGTTTTTCTAGGTTTTTGGGTGTCTCTTGGGACTTTAATTTTGAGCCCCCTTCCACAATTTTTTTTAAATTTGGGTTAAGGTCAGGAGACTGACTAGGCCACTCCAAAAACCTTGATTTTTTCCCTCTTGATCCAGGCCTTAGTTTTCTTGGCTGTGTGTTTGGGTCGTTGTCTTGTTGGAAGATGAAATTACGACCCATTTAAGATCCTTGATGGAGGAGCCCGGGGGGTTCTTGGCCAAAATCTCCAGGTAGGCCGTGTATCCTTTCGCTGGATGGGACCAGTGGCCAGGCCCCTTGGTGGGAAAAAAGCTTACAGCATGATGCTGCCCCACCATGCTTGACTGTTTGGGATGGTATTCTTGGGGTCCGTATGCAGTGCCATCCCCGTCTCCCCAAAAGTACGTGTGTGGTTGGCACCAAAGTTCCCATCTTGGTCTCATCGACCATAGAACCCTTTAACCCGTCTGTTCCAGAGTCCTCCAAGTGATCATGAGCAAAATGTAGACGAGCCTTGACATGACGCTTTGAAAAATATGTACCTTTCGGGCTCACTTGGAAACGGAGGGCCATTGCGGTGGAGTACGTTACTTATGGTATTGACTTTAAACCAATGTCCCCACTGCCAAAGATTTTTCCCGGAGCTCCTTCCTTGTTGTCCTTGGTTACCTTGACCCTTTCGGACAAGCCTGGCCTTGGGCCGGGAGGAAACTTTTAAAGGTGTCCAGGCCGTGGAAGGCTAACAGTAGTTCCTAAGCCTTCCACTTCGGATGATGCTCCCAACGTGGAGACAGGTAGGCCCAACTCCTTGGAAAGGGTTTTGTACCTTTTCCAGCCTTGGACCCTCCACGATCTTGTATTGATGGCCTTGGAATGCTCCTTTGTCTTTCCCATGTTGACCATGTATGATTTTGCTGTTCACAAGTTGGGGGGGTTTTAAGTAGTCAGAAAAGGCTGGCAAAAGAGATAATTTAATCCAAAAATGTGAAAGCTCATTGTTCTTTGTGCCTGAAACTACTTCTTAATACTTTAGGGGGACCAAAGAATGCTGGTGATTTGGGGGGTTTTTGAATAATAAATGACCCTCTGAATTAATTTTAAGCTTTAAAAAAAAAAAATCTTTTTGGCTGCAGTGCATTTCCATACCAGGCTGATCTACAGTCCAAATTTTACAATGCCAAGTTTATTCCGCTGTGCAACCCGCTAAATCTGAAGGGGGGTTGAATACTACTTGTAGGCACTGTAAATGCGACATCTTCCCCCGCACATAGGGGGAGCTCCACTTGCTGGCCTTAGGCAAGATCCCCCTATAAATACTGCTGCTGGGGAGGAGTTAAGTCAGAGTGTGCAGACGCTAGGAGAGCTGCGAAGAGTCCTGGTGGTGGTCTTGCGCGTTAGGCCCGAGCCAGTGACACGGAGTGGCCCTTCTGATGTCCACAAGCCTAAGTACGGGACAGAAAGCAGGAGCAGACAGCCTCAAAGGGGAGTGAGGAACTAGTGGACGTTCGCCCAAAGAAGTACAGGACTCGGGGGATCCGCACCAGTAAGACACTTCTGGACTACAGATAAACCCCCATCACACCGTGGAGGGCTTCAGCTACCCAGTCCCCCCTGTGGGTTAAGGAGAGGGAGCCAGACACTGCAGTGTTCCACCGCAGTGATCAGAGAGGGTAACCCGTGGACCGCACAGGAGGAGACGACAGATATCAGAGTCAGGAAAGAGAGAGGAGGCCACTCTGGCTGCATGCAGGCTGAGCTTCAATTACCAAAGAGGAACAGAGGAGGCCTTATACCCACTTGCTGTGGGGACCCACTGTGCAACATGGTCACCTGTCAGTGCCCTGGACATCTTTACCTGCATACAACCAGTAAAGGTAAAAGAGACTTCTGCAGTGTGCGTTTGTGTCATTGCTCTCCGTTCCCGGTGCCCCTCATAGACTGCTCAAACACTCCCCATCTTTTCTACAGCTCCACTACAAGCTGCCCCTTCACACTACACTGCCTCGGAGGTCCAGCCCTACCTGTAGAGGACTTTGCCTACTTGCCACATTACCTCTACCTCCGTGGGACTGTGGCGGCGCTGGTGACCCATTACCGAAACTAAGGTGGTGTCACGTGAATTGTATATTAAAAATCACCTGTATATATACCACCTTTTTTGAAGTGTCATCCAGGAACAGGGATCAGGCTCGGTCACCATTCCCCGTGACACGAGCACCGCTACCCACAGAGCCTGATACCCGAGTACCCCAAAACCTGGGGCTCGACACTGACAGTCAGGAGATATCAAGGACTGCTGCACATCTTTGGATGGCATTTTGTGCATTCTTGACCTTTTCCAAGATGGATCCTCTGCTTCATTGCTCTCCATGTGGTTTTTTGTCTCCAGCCTGTATAAAACCCCAGACCATCAATTAGTCCTTTCTAGAGTATTCTGCCAGGATTTTAGCCCTTGCTGCATCTCAAGCTTTTCCCCATTTTCGTGAAATCACTGTGTGTTTCTCTGTGACTGCTCATCATAAAGGTTTTGCTTCTTAAACCTGCTGTCAGCTTGTCATGTGCTCCAAGTTGCTCCTGCTGCTTCTTGTGCTTCAGCTCTTGCCTGACCTACCCTGTGTCATGTAAGCTTGATGTTTAATAGGCTCCCTGTATCTTCCTCATTTATTAAAGATACGGTAGCAGTGTATGGGATGTTTAGTGTATAGGACATTTTAGTAAATCTGCTTGCATCTGGTTCTGGACTTGTATTTTCAGAGACTACCATTCCCAAGCCTCCCAGGATTTTATGTACTACTAGATGGTGGCCTGATTCTAACGCATCGGGTATTCTAGAATTTGTATGTAGTTGACATACTGAGACTGACAGAACTTGTCAGTTAAAGTGAGTCAAAAACGCCTCAGGAGCGGCTCCCCCGCACCTGCGTTCCCCCCCCGGGCTCCCCCCACCTGCATCCCCCCCGCTGCTTTTCCTGCCCCCCCACGGCTTCCTCGCTCCTGCGGCCCCCCGCCGCTTTTTCCTGCCCCCCCCACGGCTCCCCCCCACTTCTGCGGCCCACCCCCACGGCTTTTCCTGCCCCCATGGCCCCTGCACCCTGCGGCCCCCCGCGGCTTTTCCTGTCCCACCGTGTCCCCCGCTCTGCGGCCTCCCGCAGATTTTCCTGCCCCCCCCGCTCTGTGGCCCCCCCGCGGCTCCTCCTGCCCCCCCCGCGGCATCCCCCGCTGCTTGGTTCTACTAAAAATAAAAAAAGCCTCATAGAGGATACTCACCCGTCCGCCGGCGCACTCCATCTACGTCTTCTACCTCCATGGCTTGAGGACTAGAGAGGCGGTGTTCGAATCGATCTCAAAATTCGAGCTGTTTTTGGCGATGTTGTTCGTTCGTCGTATTAGAACAATTTGCTCTAAATTCGGCAGTTCGAGGTCATGTTCGATTTCAGTTCGATTTCAGTTCCGCAAGGTTACTATACATACACTGCGGAATGAAATGAAGCAAAATCAAGGGTTAAAAATTTAAAAAAAATCGATACTCACCTCTCTAATCCATCCACCGACGCTTCCAGCACTATCTACATGTCGGAGATGTGATCCCAACAGCGTTTCCCGGTGAAATGATGAGTTCTCGCGATAACTCGTCACGTGACCGGAAACCGCTGCCGAGATTATGATGTCACCGCAGGTCCTACAGGCCGTCACTAGTAGTGAATAGTAGTGAGGACCTGTAGGACCTGCCGGGTGACGTCATAATCCCGGCAGCGGTTTCCGGTCACATGACGAGTTATCGCGAGAACTCGTCATTTCACTGGGAAATGCTGCCGGGATCACATCTCGACAAATAGGCAGTGCTGGAAGCGTCGCTGGATGGATTAGAGAGGTGAGTTTTGATTTTTTTTTATATTTAACCCTTGATTTTATCTTCAATTCAGTTCCGCAAAGTATGTATATACATTACGGAACTGAAATTGACCCCCACCCCTGGTGTTTTAGTGTGTTCGAGGGTGTTCGACGAACATTCGACGAACACACCGTCCATTCGACGAATCGAATCGAACTAGAACACTAGGGTGGTGGTTCAACTCTATTGAGGACCTGTGGTTGCCTGGGTAACCGATCAGCTGATCGGTTTCCCAGGCAACCACAGGTCCTGTGAGCCAGCACACGGGTGAGTATCCTTCATCCACCCTGCCCCTCCCCCTGCCACCACTATCCTGCCCCCCACCGGCTCCATCCTGCCAGCCTTCCCACCGGCTCCATCCTGCCCCCCCCCCTCAGCTCCATTCCACCCCCCCGCTGGCTCCATCCTGCCCCCCCCGTCGGCACCATCCTGCCCCCCCTTGCTCTATCCTGCCCCCCCCACTGCCTGCATCCTGGCACCCCACCCCCCCGGCTCCATCCTGCCCCCCCACACCAGTTCCATCCAGCCCCCCCCGCCGCCTCCATCCTGCCCCCGCCCCCACCGACTCCATCCTGCCCCCCCCAACCGCCTCCATCCTGCCCCCCCGCCCACTCCATCCTATCCATCCTACCCCCCCGCCGGCTACCATCCTGCCCCCCCCCACACCAGCTACATCCTGCCCCCCGCCGACTCCATCCTGCCTTCCCCCCACACCAGCTCCATCCTGCCCCCCCGCCGGCTCCATCCTGCCCCCCCCTCGGCTCCATCCTGCCTCCCCTTGGCTCGATTCTGCACTCCCCCTCGGCTCCATCCTGCCCCCCCCCCCCCGGCTCCATCCTATATACATATTATATACTAGATGGCGGCCCGATTCTAAAGAATCGGGTATTCTAGCCTATGGTTAGCAGGGTATACGGGGGCTCAGTGTTTAGCAGACTATACAGCGGCTCAGTGGTTAGCAGAGTATACGGAGGCTCAGTGGCTCCTAGTCTGCTTCAGGGCAGAGTGGAGTGGTGAGGGGCAGAGTGGAGTGGTGAGGGGCAGAGTGCAGTGGTCAGGGGCAGAGTGCAGTGGTCAGGGGCCCGATGCAATTGCATCGGGAGCGCGGTGAAATGAATTATGTGTATACAGGTGGGTCAGTGGGTAGCAGAGTATACAGGGGCTCTGAGGGTAGCAGATTATACAGGGCAGCTCTGTGGGTAGCAGAGTATACAGGCGGCTCTGTGGGTAGCAGAGTATACAGGCGGCTCTGTGGGTAGCAGAGTATACAGGGGGCTCTGAGGGTAGCAGATTATACAGGCAGACTCTGTGGGTAGCAGAGTATACAGGCGGCTCTGTGGGTAGCAGAGTATACAGGCGGCTCTGTGGGTTAGCAGAGTATAGAGGCGGCTCTGTGGGTAGCAGAGCATAGAGGTGGTTCTGTGGGTAGCAGAGTATACAGGCGGCTCTGTGGGTAGCAACAGTATAGAGGTGGCTCTGTGGATAGCAGAGTATGATGTGGCGGGAGGCTGGAGGGTGAGGAGAGGTGAGGCAGGAGGGGTGAGGAGAGATGCAGCTGGAGGGGTGAGGAGAGGTGCGGATGGAGGGGTGAGGAGAGGTGCAGCTTGGAGGGGTGAGGAGAGAGGAGGCTGGAGAAGCGACATCACCGTTCGGCACACCCTCCTCCTCCAGACTGCACACCTCTCTCCCTCCCTCCAGGCTGCACACCAGCTGGCTCCGTATCCCCCGGGGCCACTTGGCCTCCTGCTCGGCGTCCGGCACAGGGCTGACCCCCGGAGCCTCGGCCCAGTCCAGGAGCGGAGGCCGGTCCGTGCGGCCGCCATTCTGCTGAGAGCCGTCAGCAGTCCCGGGGTGCCGGAAGTGAGGGGGAGGAGGCTGCACCTGTGAAAGCGGCCGGAGCGAGTGCGAGGCACCCGGGAGACGACCGGCATTAGCCGGTCATCTCCTGAAGTGGTGTGTGGCGGGCGGGAGACGACCATCTAACGCCGGTCGTCTTACGCCCGTTATATGTGCTTTAGGCAGTGTAGGGGCGGGCCGTAAGCGTGGCGCTCCGCTTAGGGCCGGCATGTTTGGCCACCCTGGACGGGTTGTAGCGCTGTGGGTGACGTCACTTTGGCGATGACAAAGTGACGGAAGTGCTGGATAAAGTGAGGAAGTGTGCCTTCGGGTTTTATATATTAGATATAGCAGCGCTATGGATTATGGCGGTACAGTAGAGCACATGTATAGCAGCATTATAGTATATGGCAATATATTACAGTATATGTACAGGTGCACTATAGTATTATGGTGGTATTTTATAGCACATGTATAGCAGCGCTATGGTATATGGCGGTACATTACAGTACATGTATAGCAGCGCTATGGTATATGGTGGTACATTACATTACATGTATAGCAGCGCTATAGTATATGGCGATACATTACAGCACATGCTGTATAGCATGTTCACCATATATATTACAGTACATGCAATATATTACAGTATATGTACAGGTGCACTATAGTATATGATGGTATTTTATAGCACATGTATAGCAGCGCTATGGTATATGGCGGTACATTACAGTACATGTATAGCAGCGCCATGGTATATGGTGATACATTACATTACATGTTTAGCAGCGCTATAGTATATGGCGATACATTACAGTACATGTATAGCAGCACTATAGTATATGGCAGTATATTACAGTATATGTAGAATTTCAACTATAGTACATGGTGGAATTTTATAGCACATGTATAGCAGCACTATAGTATATGGTGATACATTAGAGTACATGTATAGCAGCACTATGGTATATGGCAATACTCAGCTCCCCCCCGCTCCTCCCTCCAAAAAATAAGAAATCCTCAGTGAGGATACTCACCTGTCCGCCGGCTCGCTCCACCTCCGCCTTCTAGGTCCTACAGGCCTTTAGGACCCGTCGTTGCCTGGGAAACCGATCAGCTGATCGGTCACATGACCGCTAACTGCCAGGGGGGCAGGGTGGATCAGGGGGGCAGGATGGTGACAGTGGGTGGAGTGGTGGCAGGATGGAGCGAGCGGGGCAGGATGGAGTCGGCGGGGGGCAGGATGGGGCTGGTGTGGGGGGGGCAGGATGAAGCCGGTGGGGGGGGGTAGGATGGAGGCGGCAGGGCAGGATGGAGTGAGCGGGGGGGGCAGGATGGAACTGGTGTGGGGGGGGGCAGAATGGAGCCGGCAAGGGGGAAGGATGGAGCCAGCGGGGGGCAGGATGGAGGTAGCAGGGCGGGATGGTGGCGGGGCAGGATGGAGCCGGCGGGGCAGGATGGAGCCGGCGGGGGGGCGGGATGGAGCCGGGAATGGGGGGTGGCAGGATGCAGGCGGTGGGGGGGGGCAGGATGGAGGCGGCAGGGCAGGATGGAGTGAGCGGGGCGGGATGGTGGCAGGGGGGCAGGATGAAGTGAGTGGGGCAGGATGGAGCCGGTGGGGGGTGGGCAGGATGGAGCTCGCGGGGGGGCAGGATGGAGGCAGCGGGGGGGCAGGATGGAGGCGGCGGGGGGTGGGATGGAGCTGGTATGTGGGGGGGCAGGATGGAGTGGGCGGGAGGGTAGGATGGAGCGGCAGCGGGGGGGCAGGATGGAGTCGACGGGGGGGGCAGGATGGAGTCGGCGGGGGGGGGCAGGATGGAGCCGGGCGGGGGGGCAGGATGGAGCTGGTGTGAGGGGAAGGCAGGATGGAGTCGGCGGGGGGGCAGGATGGAGCCGGCGGGGGGGGCAGGATGTAGCTGGTGTGGGGGGGGGCAGGATGGAGCGGGCGGGGGGCAGGATGGAGGCGGCGGGGGGGCAGGATGGAGTCGGCGGGGGCGGGGGTCAGAATGGAACTGGTGTGGGGGGGCAGGATGGACCGAGGGGGCAGGATGGAGCCGGGGGGGGTGTCAGGATGCAGGCGGTGGGGGCAGGATGGTGCCGACGGGGGGGGGCAGGATGGAGCCGGCGGGGGGGTGTAATGGAGCCGAGGGGGGGCAGGATGGAGCCGGCGGAGGGGGCAGGATGGTGGTGGCAGGGGGAGGGGCAGGATGGATGCGAGGATACTCACCCGTGTGCCGGCTCACAGGACCTGTCGTTGTCTGGGAAACGGATCAGCTGGTCGGTTACCCAGGCAAGCAACCACAGGTCCTCAAGCCATGGAGGTAGAAGATGTAGTTGGAGCGTGCCGGTGGACGGGTGAGTATCCTCTATGAGGCTTTTTTTAATTTTTACTAGAACCAAGCAGCGGGGGGCTGTGGGGGGCAGGAGGAGCCGGGGGGCCGCAGGAGCGGGGGAGGTGCGGGGGGCAGGAAAAGTCGCGGGGGGCCTTAGGAGCGGGGGAGCCGCAGGCGGGCAGGAAAAGCAGGGGGGGGCCGCAGGAGCGGGGGATCCGCGGGGGGACATGAAAAGCGGCGGGGGGGCCGCAGGAGTGGGGGAGCCGCGGGGGGGCAGGAAAAGCACGGGGGGGGGACGCAGGTGCGGGGGAGCTGCGGGGGGGACAGGAAAAGCCGCGGGGGGCCGCAGGGTGTGGGGGAGCTGCGGGGGGGGTAGGAAAAGGAGTGGGGGGCTGCAGGAGCGGGGGAGCCACGGGGGGGCAGGAAAAGCAGGGGGGGCCGCAGGAGTGGGGGAGCCGGGGGGGACATGAAAAGCGGCGGGGGGGCCGCAGGAGTGGGGGAGCCGCGGGGGGCAGGAAAAGCAGCGGGGGGGGACGCAGGTGTGGGGGAGCTGCGGGGGGGTAGGAAAAAGGAGGGGGGGGCTGCAGGAGCGGGGGAGCCGTTTCTAAGCGGCCGTTTCTTTGAATTGAATAGTAATGCCTCTCTCTCTCTAGTCCCTTCTTTCTTGTTCCCAGATTTTCTCCCTTCTTCTTCCTTCTTCCTGCTTTTGTCAGTGCCATTTTGTTAATGTACACATAAGGACTGGAAACTGCATCCTCTTTTAACCTCTATCTTCAAACTTCATTCTACAATCCTCATCATCTCCTAACATCTCAACCTCATCTCATCAACATACTGTAAATAAACCAGTTAAAATAGAACCATTGTATTATATTTTTTGGACAGAATATGTATGGCTGGGATACACATGAGGGAAGAAGATGGTGAGTAAACCATCTACCACTGCTGAATAGTGCTTTACTATTCCTCTGTCATACACTGTCTTCTACTGTCCTATAATTGGTAACACATAAAATAATCTGTTAGTAGTATTATGCCTCCTAAGCTGTCTGTATGGGCAGGGAGGTCATAGGATGTGGAATAAAATGATATCTGGATATCTGAGATCCAATGTTTTATTCTAGAAAAATCCACATTTTTAAAATATATAAATGAGCTGTTATGTATGGGTGGACACAGATCTCCTCGAGAATTTGCATCCAGGGCCTATGTAAAAATGAAGGTGCGTTACCAATATGAGACATGTAATGACTGACTGCTCTCCTCATCTACATGTATCACACTAGTAATGCCTTTTTCATTTAAAATAAGTTCTGGAGGCAGATTCTCACCCATAAATATTAACAACTCATTTAATAACATTATAAAAATAATTTGAGTTTCTTTAACGTCAACATGTTCACTTTACAATTAAGAGGGAACATGTACGAAAAAGATAAGACATTAAAGACTAACACATAGTTCAACACATACAAAGAGGATATCAAAAACAAAATCCAGTTTGGCATTACAATGTGTGCGCCACTCACACCGGACATCCAAAGAGGAGTGAGGGTCCTGCTCCCAAGCTTACAGTCTATGAGGAAATAGGTGTAACACAAAAGGTAAAAAGTAAAAATAAAGTGGTTGTTATGTAATGACCAGCCATCAGTATAATAAATAGGGACATTCAAATAACACAGCATCAGCCAGCTACCAGCCACTATCTGTAAAAGTACAGATTCAAATTGCTACTGAGTGTGTGCATTAGAGGACAGAGGATAGTTAGATTTGTGAAGTAATGTGATAGGCTAGTCTTAAGAAACGCTTGAAACTGTGGATACTGGGAATTAACCAGATTGTCTGGAGTAACGCATACCAGAAAATTGTGCAGCACAAGAGAAGTCCTTGAGACAGGTGTGTCAGATTCTGATTATCGATCAGTCTTAGGTCATTAGTGGAAGAGAGGGCATGTGTAGGCTGATTGACAAAGATAACAGAGGAGATGTAGGGCAGTGCAGAAATGTGGAGTGCTTTGTGTGTTAGGCGGCCGTCAGACGCTTCAATATCGTGAGCGATATTGTAAACGATCACATGCATGCGCGATCGCTAACAATATCGTTCACATCGCTGATGACAGACTCACCAGCGATGTGGGCCAGCGAGATCGCTGGTAACTATGGTACACATCGGGTTACTAGGCGCCGCGCGGCGCTTAGTAACCCGACGTTTACCATAGATACCATCTCCCAGCATAGGCTCTGCCGCTGGAGATCGTTCATCGTGGTGTCACACACCACGATGAAGCAGATTGAACAAGCGTTTATCGCTTGATATGAGCTCCGGCTCTCATATCTGCGATCTAACGATCAAGCAATTTTACATTGTAAAATCGCTTGATCGCACGTAGCGATGCACAAACGATATCGCTTAAGCGATCAAAAAGCAGATCACTTAAACGATATCGTTCAAGATATTGCACCGTGTGACGGCCGCCTAAGAGTGATATGTTTATATTGGATTGGGCAACCGGTGCAATAACTGGTAAACAGTGGAAGCATCAGGGCAGATGTTGACAGAAATGAGTTTATTGCTGCATTCAGGATGAATTGGAGAGGGGGGAGTTCGGGGAGAGGGAGACTGATTAGTAGAGAGTTGCAATAGTCTAGATGAGAATTAATCAGAGCAGCAGTAATAGATTTTGCAGAGTCAAACTTAAAATAAAAATCAAATTCTAGAGATTTTAAAGAGGACCTGTCACTTCCCTGGTGCCAGGCCTGGCGTTAGGGGGGGGGGCAGACTGGGCAGTTGCCTAGGGCCCCCACTCTCTTAGGGGCCCCCAAAGGAGCTGAACTGAAAATAGCAATAAAACAGTGAAACAAATGTAAAAATACACATATTTGGTATCGCTGCATTCGTAAGAATCTAAGCTATCAATATATGAAGTAAATTAATCCAACTGGTAAATGGCGTAATTGGAAAAAATAAAAACGCCAGAATTATGTTTTTTAGGCCACCACGTTGTTACAATAAAATGCAATAAAAGGCGATCAAAATGTTGTATCTGACTCAAAATGGTATCAGTAAAAATGTCAGCTCAGGGCACATAAAATAAGCCCTCACATATCTCTGTATCTTCAAAAATTAAAACATCATGGGTCTCGGAAAATAAAAAAAAAATATTTTTTTTTTTTACAAATTTCAGTTTTTTTTTTTATGATTGAAATAAAAATGATGTTCAGTATGTTCTTATTCTGACCTAGATAATCAACTTATGAAGTCACTCTTACCACATAACTACGGCCTGTTCCACATCTAAGGTTGGTGTGCGTTTTGCTAAATTTGCCTTTCTAGCCGTTTTTACCGCTAAAAACGCATTAAAAACACTAGCATTTTTTCCCCCATTGATTTCAATGGGAACGCATGTAAAAACGCATGCAAAACGCAGGTGCGTTTTCAAAAACGCAAAACGCATGCATTTTTGCGAACGCAGCACAAAACGTCTTCCCCGATGTTTTGGGCAGCGTTGGCAAAAATGCATGCGTTTTCTGTTTTTGCATGTGTTTCCATTAAAATCAATGGGAACAAAAACGCATGCGTTTTGATGCGTTTTTGCGGTAAAAACGCATGGAAATGCAAATTGAGCAAAATGCAGCAAAGCGTTAGATGTGAAAGTGGCCTGAGCATTTAGGGCCCACTTTAACCTTTTGCCTAGGGCCCCACTTTGCCTAAAACCGGCCCTGCCTGGTGCATGGCAAACTGAATGCAACACTGAATGCAGCGTGTCTGCTGCATTCAGGGAAGGGATCCCCCATGTCTCTAGCCCCCCTGTAAGCTTTAAAAAAGACTTTAGAAACCTTACAGTTAAGAGGTCACCTGGGTGGGATCTTATTAGGAGGTCCTCACTGAGGGGGTGGAACACACAAAGAGAAGGCAGGGAGGGTGGTGCCAGCAGCCAGGACCTCTTATTCTGATCCAACCCAGGCGACCTCCTAACTGCAAGGGTACCATTACACGAGGCCATATTGCCGGAGATATCGCCAGCGACGCTCGGGGGCGTGCATGTTTTGGGCGCCCCGCCAGCGTCACCGTCGCGTGTTTACACGCGGCGATACCTCCGGCGATGCACCGGCGAGGTTACAGGCAACATCGCCACTAGGGTGTCTACAAACCCCAGCGGCGTTGCTGTAACATAGGAGCCTATGGCTCTATCGCCTGTAACATCGCCGATCAGCATGTTACATGGGGCGATGTGTACACATCACCCCAGAGTGCTCGCCTGGTTTCAGTGTAGTGCTCAGAAACCAAGCGACCACTCAGAGGTGATATTTAGCGCCGACATTGCTCCTTTACATTAGGCGACGCAGCGGCGCTGTCGCCGGTGATAGGCCACGCCCCTGCATCGCCTATGTAATCGGCGGCGATATGGGCTTGTATAATGGTACCCTAAAATTTCTAAAGTCTTTTTTAAAGCTTACAGGGAGGCTAGAGACATGGGGGATCCCTACCCTGAATACAGCAGACAAGCTGCATTCAGTGTTGCATTCAGTTAGCATAGCACCAGGGGTTGACAGGTCTTCTTTAATTTGGTGAAGCTAGCAACAGCTAGCTCCAGTGTTAAACACTTTAAAAATATTCTAGAGATGTTTTTGAGGAGTAGATGACCTGACCGAGCGAGGAATTGGATGTAGGGAGTGAAGGAGAGATCTGAGTCAAATATAATGTCAAGACAGCGGGCGTGCTGCTGGGGAGTAATGGGAGAACCACACATGGAAATGGCAATATTGGGTTTATGAAGGTTGATAGAGGGAGGAAACACAAGGTGTTGAGTTTTTAACAGATTTAGATAGAGTAAGGACATTATGTTAGAGACAGCGGACAGACAATCCATGCAATTTTTAGTAATGCAGGAATAATGTCAGGAGAAGAGGTGTATAATAGAGTGTCATCGGAATGGAGCACTGAAAACCGAATCTACTGGTGGTTTGTCCAATAAGGACGTTATACAGAGAGAAGAGGAGAGGACCTAGAACTGAATCCTCAGGAACCCAAACATATAAAAAGAATATTGCTTTATCAGAAATAAGAAATAGGATCACAGATATCAAGGTATAATTAAATGTAAATTTCTATGACTTACATTCCCTTATAGTTGGTTGGGAGAGTTGGTCCTACAGATAGATTCCCTTTAATTGTTAAGGTTTCACACTTACGTATGAAACCACAGCGTACTGGACGCAGCCAAACGCATGTGCACTGTGTTCCTATTTTTAACATGGGAACACATAATACCTGCGTTTGACTGCATTCAGTTGCGGTTGCATTCGAATGCGCTTTATGCGCCCTTCGAACGCAACATGTTGCATTTTGTGTGCGTTTGCAGGAGCTTGTTTTATCTGCAAGCACCCGCAAGCGCACAAACAATGCATGGGAGTCAATGTATCCACAGTGTCCTCCGCATGACAGCGCAGGAGAATGCTGCGGATCTCTTTGAAATCTCTCCCGGTGACCAACGCTGATCTCCTGGGACATCAGCGGCGGCCACCGGGAGATCAGCTAATCTCCCGGGGGTGTTGGCGGGGAGAAACAGCTGATCTGACAGATGTTTAAATCTCCCATGCTGACATCACCTCTTTGGTGTCGGTGGGGGAGATTTAAACAGCTGTCAGATCAGCTGTTTCTCCCCTCCAACACCGTCAGGAGATCAGCGGCGGCCGGGAGGAGGAGATCTCCGCCCCTGATCCCCGCCTCCCGGCCGCTGCCGAGACAGCTGATTGGCTGGCCGGGCTACATACTAATGTGAACGCATGTGGAGATTCTCCGCTGCGTTCACATCAGTATGGCTGCATTTGCTTCTGCATGCCCTGCGCATGCAGACACAAACGCCAATGTGAAACCAACCTAACTGCATTGTTAGGCCGGCTTCAGACTGCATGTCTGATCCGATCCGTAGCTGTCCGCTTGAAGCAGACAGCCGCGGACCGGATCAGCACACAGGACTGGGGGCTATTATGCCCTCCGATCCTGTGTGCAGCCGCACGCAGCTGAACCAGCTGACAGGTCAGGACCGCGGCGCCAGCGGTCCTCACCTATTAGCAGCAGGAACTGCGTGCGGCTGCACACAGGATCGGAGGGCATAATAGCCCCCAGTCCTGTGTGCTGATCCGGTCCGCGGCTGTCTGCTTCAAGCGGACAGCTACGGATCGGATCAGACACGCAGTCTGAAGCCGGCCTTAGATCTAAAAAGAAGTGTTTTTTCTCCCCCATCAGCACACCAATGTATGGCTGGGGTCACACACACAGATATCTGGGCAGATATTTTTCACAGATCTCTGGTTGAAGTGAAATCATGGACAAATTGATCCATTTTGTGGCCATATACAAATAGACCAATTTGTCCATGATTTCACTTCAACCAGAGATCTGTGAACAATATCTGCCCAGATATCTGTGTGTGTGACCCCAGCCTATGTTTCCTTTTTGCAATCTTCAGCAATTGACTAAACGTTCTGCTCAGACATCACAGGTTATGAGCTCTTCTTGTCTCATTGCTCCTTCTGAAGGTTTCTAGTAAGGCAACCTTGATTGTCTTTTATGTTTCCATGCAATAATCATCATTTAACATATCAAAAATATCATCACGTAAATTAACATTACTGGAATTATTTTAGTTGGAGATGTCTGCCTTAGATGGTGAATTTAAATATGTCACAAGGACGTACAGCACATCCAATGTCAACGACGTCTTGTGGATTAATACATAGAAAAGCTGTTACTTGGCGAGAATATCATTTTGTGTAGTCTCTGACCAATTGATCTTATGCTGTGTGGACATTTTGCTCCTTAACTAGCCCACTTTTTCCTGAATCCTGCAATATGTTTTCATGTCCCCATGAAATTCGATTTCGAAAGCCAGTAAATGGATTTGTAATATGATAAATTACATTGCAATCACTGTTGTATATATAGGACTTGGCACTGTTATTCCTGCTGACCAGGGAAAAGAAATCCTACTTGTTGTAGGATGTGGATCTCTGTTTCCCTTTATTGGATGACTTTACACAATTATTCCAAAAATTTTTTAAAAATATTTTTATACTAGATCTTTGTATACCCTGGGCATATATTTATTACTAGCATTGTTATCTTCCATCATTAGTTCTGAGTAAAATAAAGCCACACTAGTGATAGGGGGAATCGTCATCAGAAAGTTAATTTACTTCAGTAATTCAATACATAAAGTGAAGCAAATATATTATATGCAGTCATTACATACAGAGGGATCTTTTTCATGTGTTTATTTATGTTAATGTTGATGATTATGGCTTACAGCCAATGAAAACCCAAACGTAATTTTCTCAGAAAATTAAAAGTAGGGAGGATGAAGGGATAAAAACCGCGCTGCCGAATTCCACAAGGCATCAAAGGGTGAATATAACATTGATTATTAGTCAACATGTTTCAGGGCTCTCTGGCTCCTTCCTCAGGACGAATCAATATCATATTGCCTTGTTTCAGGGCATTTCGGGGAAGCCTGAAACACATTGACTAATAATTCAATATTATATTCACCCTTTGATGTCTCGTGGAATACGGCAGCTTGGTTTTTATCTCTTCATCCTCCCTACTTTAATTTTCTGAGATATTCAAATTTGGGTTTTCATTGGCTGTAAGCCATAATCATCAATATTTACAGAAATAAACAAATGAAATAGATCACTCTGTGTGTAATGACTCCATATATTTTATGTGTTTCACTTTATGTATTGAATTAGTGACTTTTTGTCAAACAGTGATGCTTTTTGGATGCGTTTTTCAGTTGCCAATTAGAGTGTGTTCAGCCCTATAAATCCTGGTAATTGTGATGTGCTGGGCTGTTGCCATTTCCTACACCGTACCTGCGCAGGTTGAAAACAATTTGCAAACAATGCGTTTCTCATAGACTTCAATGTTAAAAAACACAATGCACAAAACACACCTGGAAACGTGGCAGCCATTATTGCAAGCCGAAAAAAGCAAAGCAAAAACGCAACGCGTTTGCAACCCAAATAATCCATGCGTTTGGACGTGTTTATTCAATGGGAGTCTATGTTCACACATTGCATTTCCATGCGTTTTTGCATCAAAATCACAATGCATGGAAACGCATGAACGTATAGATTTGAAACGGCCCTAATTGAAAGATTGACACCTGTTCTGAGTTTTGGAGACACTCCTGGTTTTGGCACACAAATCTGATGGACACTGATCAGTGAAAAAACTGCAGTGTGAAACCAGCCTAACACTGGAAGCATTTTTCCAAAACCTGCCTAAAACCTTGGTACTTTACTATGTAAAACCAACATATTGTGAATACCTATAATCTGATGTCACTTACAGGAGAAAAGTGAAAGACAACAGTGCAAAATAGGTTCTTAGGCCAGCTTCACACCTCGGCGCAATCCGATCCCGGGCTGTCAGGGGTGAACCTGACAGCCACGGACTGGATCTGGACACAGAACTGGAGGGCAAATATGCCCTCTGGTCCGGTGTGCAGCCGGATGTCGCTAATTGCAGCCACAGCTGCTGATTATTCAAGATTTCGACTAGCAGGGACCTAGCCGCGGTCCTGAAATTACAGCAGCGTGCAGCCGCCGGTGCCCAGTTGCTGGATCCTCCTGGAGCGGGGCAATCCAGCCCCATAGACTACCATGTTAGGGAGCGCCGGATTGCCCCGATTCTGGGAGAATCGGGAAAAAATGCTGCATGTTCCGTTTTTGTCTCCGGGAAGAAGAATCCGATTCCTCCCGGATTCTCCCGGACACATGGAAACCGGATGGGGCCAAAATACGATCCAGGGCTGTCCAGTTTACACCGGACAGCCCCAGATTTGATTTCACCGTGGTGTGAAGCCGGCCTTACCCGGGTAACGGATATGAGAATGATAGGTTCAGGATAAGCTCTCAAATGATGAAAAAGGAAATCCACGATGCAATGTGTGGAGAACTGTGGTTCTATTACCAACATGATTCAAAGTTCACAAAGTTTCCATCCTTCATGACTTTCCTCTCATAGTAGTCTCTTTAGTCTCTATCCCTGGTGCAGCTTTAACTCCCTATCCCACAAACATTATGACACGTAATGTAAGTGCAAATAAGAGAACAGAGAAGTATCTAAGCATATGGAAATCATTTAATCCAGCTATCACATATAGTATAATTACTTTTAGTATCATCTGTAAATAGTGATTTCCTATTACAACCTAGAATACTATTATTATATACCGTATATACTCGTGTATAAGCCGACCCGTGTATAAGCCGACCCCCCTACTTTTGCCCCCAAAACCTGGGAAAACGTATTGACTCGCGTATAAGCCGAGGGTGGACCCCAGCACAGGTATACAGCCCCCAGCAGTGTGGTATACAGCAGGTCCCCAGCACAGTATACAGCCCCAGCAGTGTGGTATAAAGCAGGTCCCCAGCACAGTATACAGCCCCAGCAGTGTGGTATACAGCAGGTCCCCAGCACAGTATACAGCCCCAGCAGTGTGGTATACAGCAGGTCCCCAGCACAGTATACAGCCCCAGCAGTGTGGTATACAGCAGGTCCCCACCACAGTATACAGCCCCAGCAGTGTGGTATACAGGTCCCCAGCACAGTATACAGCCCCAGCAGTGCCATTATACAGCCCCCCCTCACAGTATGGCGCCCCCCTCCCTCACAGGACTGCTCCCGCATGCAGCGCTGCGCACATACATTACCTGGCTATCAGCTGTCACCCTCCGGTGGCGGATCGTTCTCCTGGCTCCGGGCTGCATCTTCATCTGTGTCTTCCTGCTTGTCACGTAACCGGCCGGGGTCGTGATGACGTCATCGTGATGAGCCCCGGCCACAAGCAGGAAGACACAGAGGAAGATGCAGCCTGGAGCCAGGAGCAGCGAATCGCCACCGGAGGGTGACAGCTGATAGCCAGGTAATGTATGTGCGCAGCGCTGTATGCGGGGGCCATCCTGTGAGGGGGGACGCCATACTATGAGGGGGGCCTGTATACTGATATGACTCGCGTATAAGCCGAGGGGGGGACTTTTCAGCCCAATTTTTGGACTGAAAAACTAGGCTTATACGCGAGTATATAAGGTATATAAGTTCATAATTAGTTTCATTTACAGTTCACATACTTTGCATGAAAAGTTGTTCTGATCAAATCTGCCTAAATGTAAATTTGGAAGTTTGATCAAATTTGTCCGGATCCAATAAATTGCATTAAACATATTTGATGCAAAAGAAATGTATGTTATGCTCTATGACAGCATTCCCCAGTTCTAGACCTCAAGATTCACTAACAGTGAACGTTTTCACGACTTCCTTAGCAGTGCACAGGGGGTGGATTTATCATCTTGACAGGTGATTAAATTATCACCTGTGCAACACTAAGGAAATCCTGGATACATGACCTGTTGGCTGATGCTGAGGACTGGAGTTGGGAAACACAAGTCTAAGGTCTACCCATGCTCCAGTGCATTGTAAAAGATTTAAAAATAGAATTATACTCAATTGGCCACAACCTTTCCCTATTCTGATCACTTCTTTGGTCCGGTCAAAGGTGCAGTGGGTGACCTTGGGAATTTTACAGCAACTGGCTTCTTTGGTATCTTCTTCATTATCTCCTGTGCTGCTAGGCTGCAAAGTTACAATGTCACAAACTACTTAGAGCAGGATATGCTGGAGATATTTAGGCTACGTTCCATGTTCTAGATGCAGCATTTCCTTCTCTGCAGAGATGCGAATGTCTCAGGCCCATGATCAGCGCTCCAGGTGCAGCATATTTTTGCTGTAGTCTCCAGCCAAAAACACTAGTTGATCTGCAAGCATAAATTGACATGCCACAGCTCGAAAAGCTGTGCCACAAGTCATTTACAATGCAGAGAAAAGGAGCACGTTGGATACGGGATTTCTATAAATTCATCCGCTGTGCTTGTACTGTACAATGTGTCCCGAAAGCTTGCTATTTATTACCATCTTTTCAGTTAGCCATTAAAAGGTATCAACCACTGAGGACTCTCAGATTCTAATATTTTTCTATCTACCGGCTAACACGGTACAAACATTTTTTAACTGTACAATGTAACATATTGGATGGCCCAAAAATACACTGTGTCCAAAATGCTACTAATCCTGATTGAAGGCCGGCTTCACACCACGGTTTTCGGCTGTCAAGTTATGTCCGGTATTTTGCAGGAAGCACCGGACATAACCTGACAGCCCTAGACAAATCTGCCCTCCGATCCTGTTTTATGCCAGAATCATCTGTGCCGCTTTCCAGTGCTGAAATATCAGCACAGAGGCTTGCAGGGGAGCTGGCCGCAGTGCTGATATTTCAGCCGAGGAGCTCTCCAAGTGCTGAAATTTAGCGGCGGCTGCTTTTAATTAACAGCTGCTGAAATTTCAGCACCTGGCATCCGGGAACCGGCACAATTTTCTTCTGAATCCAGCACAATTCAGCACCCATAGACTCCCATGTTATGGGTGCCGGATTTCCCCAGATCTGGGAGGATCCGGAAGGATCCAATTTTGTTCAATTTTTGTCCCGGACACAAAAAATGCTGCGAGCTCCAATTTTGTGTCTGGGGCAAGTAATGAAAACAGCCGGATCCTGCCGGACAGACACCAAACCGTATGGCAAATAGCTGCCATCCGGCCCCATCCGACACCATAGGCACACACTAGGGCAAAATCGGATCCAGGGCATGGGAGTCTATGGGTGCTGAATTGTGCTGGATTCAGAAGAAAATTGTGCCGGTTCCCGGATGCCAGGTGCTGAAATTTCAGCAGCTGTTAATTAAAAGCAGCCGCCGCTAAATTTCAGCACTTGGAGAGCTCCTCGGCTGAAATATCAGCACTGCGGCCAGCTCCCCTGCAAGCCTCTGTGCTGATATTTCAGCACTGGAAAGCGGCACAGATGATTCTGGCATAAAACAGGATCGGAGGGCAGATTTGTCTAGGGCTGTCAGGTTATGTCCGGTGCTTCCTGCAAAATACCGGACATAACCTGACAGCCGAAAACCGTGGTGTGAAGCCGGTCTTCAATCAGGATTAGTAGCATTTTGGACACAGTGTATTTTTGGGCCATCCAATATGTTACATTGTACAGTTAAAAAATGTTTGTACCGTGTTAGCCAGTAGATAGAAAAATATTAGAATCTGAGAGTCCTCAGTGGTTGATACCTTTTAATGGCTAACTGAAAAGATGGTAATAAATAGCAAGCTTTCGGGACACATTGTACAGTACAAGCACAGCGGATGAATTTATAGAAATCCCGTATCCAATGTGCTCCTTTTCTCTGCATTGTAAATGACTTGTGGCACAGCTTTTCGAGCACACCGGACAGCCCCGAACCCGAAAAACCGTGGCGTGAAGCCAGCCTTAGAAGACATCAAAGACGGCCAGATGAGCACTGACTTCATCGGTAACTGGACCAATGAAGACAGGAGAGGGCTGAGGAAATATTACTTAATTATTTCTTTAATTTGTCTATCCCTTATGTTCAATATGGCAGCCAGATTCTATTTTTCTTGTTTCACACAAATTAAATTGCAAAAAATTTGTATTCTAGCAAATGTAATTTTTTTGTGATATTCAAAGCTATTTTCTCATCTCTAAGATATATGTTCGGTATGCAGCGAGAATGGACTACTATCAGCTTTCATAAAAAAAATACATTAACAGCTATTGTTACAGAGAAAAGAAGCCAAAATAAAAACAATCAAACAATTCAGTGATAGAGATCCTTGCAGTTTTTCTCTTACCACATGTGCTGTTATATTCATCCGAACCATCTGGGCAATCAGGCAATCCATCACAATAGCGGGATTCTAGTATACATGTAACAGCATCATTACACATTTTATGGAAGGGTGGACAAGGAGCTGTGGAAAAAAAAGGGTAAGAAAGTCTCAGTATGGATTTTGCAGTAGTTTCTATCCACTAACTTCCATATTTCATTCAAATACTTTTCTTTGTCCGCAATAAAACAAGACACTGCTGACGATTCTTTACCCTATCAAAGAACATCTATGAAAAATACAAAATTCAATGTAATAGATGTCTTGATGTTATGGTTTAAGAGTGTTAGCAAATGAATAGAGACAAGCTGATATTTGGAAATTTGAATTAGGTCCCTTTCACATAGACGTTTTTTTACCGCATCTGCCGCATCTTCCACCTAACGGCCGCACTTGTGGCACACTTGCGGCAAGCCCCATGCATAAGGCTGGCGGCAAGTGCAGGGCCTCAGCTGTGGAGCAAGCCTTGTTTTAAAGCATGTGCCCCCAATGACTCCCCATTGCAACAGTTCAGTTCAGAGTCGCCACAGCAGATGCAAAGTCGATTAAGTCTTGCAACAATTCTTTGCTAAAACAGTTTTGTGAAACACAGGTACACAACTTGAACGTCACTTGTTTAAGGATATTCGCAATGACAGATTTTAGTGCAGACTGCTACCACTGTTCCGGTACCTCTAGGATCTCACCTACCCCGATCAACAACACGGTATCCCACTGAAAATTCATTTAGTCTCTTCTGGCTCCAGCCTAACACTTTCTATGGGGATTTGCTCCGAGGAATGGATAGGACCACTTTCTAGGCAATGTTCCCTTACTGTAAGCACCATGCAGACCTTTTTTTGTGTAAATATCTACTAAAGATGTCCCGACCCTACCAGAGATTTTCTCTTCCTGGTGTGACACGTCGCTGTGTCACTTCCGGGTCACCCCTTAGCTTACTGCTGAATGTGATTGGCTATTGCAGCCGCTCACATGAAGATTGTAGCCGGAAGCCCGACGCGGCGCTGCGGCACACCTGGGGGAGATAATGCAGACCCGCCAGGTATACCAATTGCAGATCATATTAACCATATCAGTCCTTTGGCACAGAATCCTCGAATTCGAACACACGGAAAAACTAGCTGTTCGCCCATCCTTAGTCAGCATTATACAGGGAGTAAAAATACAACTCCCCATGAAAACTATCTGATAACACTCACATGGGTTTAACAACAGTTAACTCATTAGGTGTTAAATTCTTTATTTGCTAATATCTCTGCAGGGAAAGGCTATGCAACCACTATTAAATCATGTGTTCACTTCACCATGAGTAATTTGGTGAAAGAACATCTTTAAGGAGAAGACTGCTCGGCTTCTCAAAGTGTCATTAGCCTGTTCTCTGAGGCTTTAGCAATGTGTGAAGTGGCTTCATGCACATTTTTTCATCCTGTGTTGGTTAGTTTAGTACCATTTTCTTGTTTTGCAGTTTTACATAATTATTAATCCTGTTTGACTACTGGGCGAAACTCAATGGAAGATGTATGCACTGAGCCTAGTAATACCCATTGGAGGAGAGGAGAATACATATTTTTTACCTATGAAGCCCTGAATTGATTAAGCAGGGGTATTTTACAATAGTGGATAACCTCTTGAAGGAAATGTGTATATTTTCCTTTGAAACATCACAAAGTTTCTCCCTTACATACTTAAATGAAGGGCTATGTGAGGCCCATTATACAGTTTGTAGGGCTATGTAAGTTTCATGAAAGACTTTGCAGTGCTATGTGGTGGCCAATTATAAAGATTGCAGGGCTATTTAGAGGCCATTATTCTTATTGAGGGATATGTGGGGCCATTATACAATTTGAATGGCTATATGTAAACCATTATATTATTTGAGGGGCTATGTGAGGCCATTACACAGTTTGAAGGGCTACGTGTGGGCCATTAGACTGAGAGGCTATGTGGGGCTATTATACAGTTGGCAGGTTTGTGTGGGGGCCATTATACAGTTTGAAAGGCTAAATATGGACCAATATATTATTTGAGGGGCTTTGTGGGTCATTATACTGTTGGCAGGTTTATGTGTGGGCCATTAGACACAGCTTTCAGGGCTATTTGGGTGCCCTTTATACAGTTTTAAGGGCTATGTGTGGGCCATTAGACTGTTTGAGAGACTATGCGGGGCTATTATACAGTTGGCAGGTTTTTGTGGGGGCCATTATTCAGTTTGAAGGGCTACATATGGACCATTATATTATTTGAGGGGCTATGTGGGCCATTATAGTGTTGGCAGGCTTATGAGTGGGCCATTAGACAGCTTTCAGGGCTATTTGGGGGCCCTTTATACAGTTTGCAGGGCTATTTAGGGACCATTATACAGTTTGGAAGGCTATGTGCAGGCTATGTAAGGGACATTATATTGGCCTATATTGGGGCCATTATACTATGTGGGATCACTTTGGGGGTAACATACTTTGCAGGATGTGGGATAATGTAGGATTATCGGAATGTGAATGTGGAGGTTTATTGTGTAAGATTTCATTTTGAGGACATCATACTGTGCTTTGAGAGCAATTTTGCTGGCAATTTTGGGGCCATGAAATGGGTATCGTAATGTGTGGGAACTGTAAGGCCGTTTTCACACTGCAATTTTTTCCTGATCAGGATTCATCAGGTTTTGTGTGCTAAGACCAGGAGTGAAACCTGCAGAGAAAAAGTAAAATTGAAAGATTGACACCTGTTCTGGGTTTTGGAGTCACTCCTGGTTTTGGCACACAAAACCTGATGAACCCTGATCAGGGAAAACTTGCAGTGTGAAACCAGCCTAAGGGGAAAAAATAGGAGGAAAATTACTTTGTAAAGATAGGGTCACATTAGCGTTAAAGGGGGGTTACGTTAAAAACATATGTTTTGGCAGCCTAAACGCAGTACTACCGCCATGGTAGCGCCGCATTGATGCTGCCAATGCTTATCTATGATGAGGCGGCTCCACCGCTGGCATCTGCATGAAATCTCGCTGTTGAAAGTGTCATTTCTCGCGCTAGGAAAAAGCGTGAGATTTCACTCAGATGTCGGTGTTTGAGCTGCGCTAGGGGCAGCGTCACAAATAGGTAAGCATTGGCAGCGTTAATGTGGAGCCCACTGGGACGGGATACTCGGTACTTGACCGGGGTATTACGGGGGTTATCACGGCGGTCTTGGTCCGGACCATGTCCCGAGCCCATGAGTAAAGGTCAGGGGTTATTTACAGGGGATAGAGTCGTGATGCGACCCGTGGTACGTGGTCAGGGTGACCACTGCTGCTGCAGAACCTCCAGGGATGATGGATGGCAGCCTGTGATGTGACGGTTCTCCACTGGCAGAGCCTGGTCCCCGGGGCAGTAGTGATTAAAACGGTTTGTGAGGGAGAATAGGGTTTGCAAGGATTACACAGACTCACGGTTTAGCTAGGCTGCCAGCCCTGTCTCCCCTCACGGGTACCAACTTGCTAAGCAACTTGAGTCTTATCTTTATGTTTCTGACCCCGCTGTGTTGCTTCGCTGTGGTACACTGAAGATGTGAGATCTTCACTCATCCGGTGTTCACTGTGCTGTTTGTGTCAGGCACAGAATCGCATCCGGTATCCGTTCTGTGCGCTCCTCCGGGGTGAGTTTAGGGTAACTCGGTGTCCCGGGTGTGATCCTCTGCTTCTCCTTTTCCTCAGATCCTGGCTTGGCCTGAAACTGGACAGTGGACCGTGGGGTGAGCCTAATACAGCTCTTTTACACCCAGGTCCTTCCCTCAGTGCTGCCCTGCACTGAATTAACTGCCTCTTCCTCTCCACACCAGAATATATAGGGAAGCAGCTTTAGCTCCCCCTTCTGGCCTGGAGGCACTAGTGTAGTGTTGTGGGTTGTGTGGGGAGTTAACCCTTTGTGGTGTTACTGTGGCACATAAACCCTGGGGTCCCACATTAACGCGGGCCTACAATGGCGGTAGCACTCACCGGTATGTGCAGGGTGGTCTTTTAATCCGGATTGTCAAGGATAGACAGGGTGCAGGGACGTGACCACGGAGGGTCATTCCTGGACCTGTAGAAGCAACATCGTTTGCGAAACGGCGTCGTTGTCCACCGGCCCTCCGTGGTCACCTCCCTGCACCCTGTCTATCCTTGACAATCCAGATTAAAAGACCACCCTGCACATACCGGTGAGGGCTGCCTTGTTCTTTAAATCGCTGTTTTTTTATGTAGGGACTAATTAGGACTTTTGCTAAGGGGCCCCAAGATTTAAATGTATGCCTGTTTTATATAGAGGAATATAATTCAAAAAGCTTAAAAAAGGTTACTACCTGTTGAATATATTATCTATGCTGCTTTTATAGAAAGTGATAAAAAAAATTCAAAAACAATTTAGCATTAAAACTTTTTGTAACAAGGAGCCATAACCATAATGGTCTGGAAGCTCTTTTATCTGATCTAGACTCTTTGTTCAACCTTGGCTCAATCCGCAGAATCATTATTTCTAGCTAAACAAATAAACACAATTAAAATAAAACATGCCTTAATTTTCTGCCATTAAAGAAGGAACATTTTGAATATTTGTTCTGTTACTAAATGGATACTTAGTGGATAACAACTCTAAAAAGGCACTTGAAATGATGCAAACACGGAGACATGAAACGTTATTACAGCATTTGTTGACGAGAATGACCCTTTCTTGTAGGCATTTATTTTAGTAAATTTTTAAAAATATTTGCTGTAATAAAAAAACAACATGTAAAAAAAAAATATATATAATAAGCTGAATTAAGCAGCAAGGTAGATTGCCCTCCGTTAAGACCTATGAAGTCTAGTCAGGTACGGCTGTGTTAAACCAATGGCATAGAAAAACTGGGAAGTCAAAACTTAACTTTTACTGGCTCTATATTAAAAAGACATAGTTGTCTAGACCAAACAAAACAAAAAGTGTGCATACATGACTGTGCAAGTCAGTGTAGTGCTAAACTGAACCCCTCTTATTACCAGGGTTCACAGATACCCCAGCTAGGTCCCATCCAAATACCCTAGGGACGCCGGCAGGTGCCTGCTTTTTCGGTTAGAGTTTCCCCTAGGATGTAGTCATCACAACAAACACCATTAGGTAAACCCAGCTACATGCATTAGTGAAGAAACAGCTTGTATACTCCTATAGGGAGCGATCTCACCCAGCTGCGTCCACCTGTACGTATGTATACGAGTCCATATAGCTCTGGATAACCTTCTACTAGTGTTTTCCAGGCTGGTCAGGGCTCAGTGAACGTCATATAGCCACCATGACATCTGATACGTTCCCTTGACGCGTTTCATATCCTTCTTCTTCAGGGAGTCAAGGTACACATATAGGGATTAGTGTTCAAAGATACACATCCCTGTGCAGATGATGGCGATGGTGTCTGTAATAGACAGTGAATATCAGTTGCAGTACCATCATTATCCACAGTAACCTATGTGCAACTCTGATGCTGCATGGTCTAGTACCTAATCAGGGACACAATTAGGGTCTTCACTTACCCAGTCTGGCCCCCTCAAGGTTGTGCAGCCGGATCATGCCGCCGCCGCAAGGAAATGCTGATTTTATCATTCCCGGGCGGTCACATGACGTGTCACGTGACCGGAAGTGACATCACGACGTGTCACTTCCTGTTCCTGTAACCTGTAGAACGCAAGCTTGTGTTCTACCGATCACTTTCTGCCTAGCACTGAGTCACATGACCGGAAGTGACATCGCGACATGTCACTTCCTGTTCCTGTATCCTGTGGAACTCAAGCTTGCGTTCCACAGACCACTTTCTGCCTAGTACTGAGTAAGGGAGGATCACAGAGATTCAAGACCTCCCTGCAGGAGGCGGAGTCCCCCAGAATGTGCACCAAAAATAGGGTGATGTCACTGTTAGGGGAGGATACACACATTACATGCGATGGGTGTATCAGTACCCAAGTGGGTGAAAGGGTTAAAAATCACATCTGATCTGATCATACTTATTCATATTTACATTGGCCTTATTTTCTCCTAAGCTAGTCATAGCATAGAGGTAGTCAGCATCATTTAGATGCAAAGGGACAGTCTGCATTGCTCATCACACCAGCGGGGACAGATCAGGTATGCTCAGCACTAGCAAAATATATATAAATATAAATAAATATATATATATAATAAGCTGGTTCCTGGTTTATGTAAGATCTCAAACGACAGAAATGAAATTTACTACAATATGAATTTGACAAATTCTCTTAAATTCATCTTGGAAATTTGATTCACATCAAACTTATTTAATGCAAATTGAATGATCCCTGATTTGCATTAGGCAATATTGTTTGTCTTGCACTGAGGTTTCCATAACCCAAAGTATGATTTATTATGCATTGCCTATTTAGCATCATAATATCCTAAAGCACTTTACAGACTTTAATCATCACTGACCCCCATCGGGCTGACAATCTATATTCCCTATCTGTATGTCCTTGGCGCATAGGAGGAAGCTGAAGAATCTGGAGGAAACCCATGAAAACATCGTACAAATTCCTTGTAGATGGTGTCCTTGCTGGGATTTGAACCAAAGACTCCCGTGCTGCAAAAAAACAGAGCTAAACACTGAACCACCATGCTGTCCATAAACATACATAATGGACAGATGGGACAGGACAAAATAAAGAACAATAAATTAATAATTAAGCACCTTTGAAAGGAACCTGGAGACCCACCTTTTCCGACAAGCTTACAATCTTAAGAGAGCATCAGTCCACTAAACCACTGCATGACCAGCTCTACCTTATCCTATTGTATTCTCACCCATCCCCTGTAGACTGTGAGTCTTTGTGGGCAGGGTCCTCTCTCCTCACCTACTGTATCCTCACCCATCCCTTGTAGACTGTGAGCCTTCGTGGGCAGGGTCCTCTCTCCTCACCTACTGTATTCTCACCCATCCCTTGTAGACTGTGAGCCCCATGGGCAGGGTCCTCTCTTCTCACCTACTGTCTTCCCTTGTAGATTGTGAGACCTCGTGGGCAAGGTCCTCTCTCCTCTCCTTCTGTATCCTCACCTATCCCTCGTAGACTGTGAGCCCTCATGGGCAGCGTCTTCTCTCCCCTCCTAGTGTATCCCCACCCATCCCTTGTAGACTGTGAGCACTTGTGGGCAGGGTCCTCTCTCATCTATTGTATCCTCTCTCATCCCCTGTAGACTGTGAGCCCTCATGGGCAGGATCCTCTCTCCTCACCTACTGTATCCTCATCCATCCCTTGTAGACTGTGAGCAGGCAGGGTCCTCTCTCATGCTGTCTGTGCCTTGTATTGTTCATGATTATTGTACTTGTCTAAGTATGCCCTTTTTGCATGTAAAGCGCCATGGAATAAATAGAACTATAATAATAATATTAATAATAGTCATCAGCTAGCTCTTCACATGTCCTTTCCGCCACAGCTCTTCACCGGATATCAGAGAACAATCCCTGTGCAAGAATTGTTAGTGAACTATATTGGTTTCCACTCTTAATTTGATATGTGCGGGGTTCTAGGTTTGTACAACCTCGTTCTAGGGTCTCCAAAACATCCTTCAGAGGTTTGCTATTCCATGTTTATGTGGCGCCCCGCAACGAGTGCGTCACAAGAGGGTATTGCAGCCGCAATATCCTCTGACTCAGCAATGAAATAGTTAACTCGGAGATCCAACTCAACATGCAACACCTAGAACAGGGGGCCAATCATAGGCCCTGGGGGGGTGGAGTGCAGTGAGGAAAACAGTCTAGTCTAGAACACAGAGAGACACTACAACAACACAAGAACGAGAAAGAGAGAGAACCCTCGAGATAGGAGAGGAGCGGGGGCTCCGCACCCCGTGCGGGCCCCTGGGCCGTCACCGGACGGGTGTCAGCACCTGAGGCCTTACCATCCGGGAATGGGCATTATTACACGGGTTCCCAAAAGACTCCCGTGCCCACAATTTACAGCCGGTTTACTGGTACCGAAGCTGGCAGCAGTTCACCTCTGCCACGCGAACCAGCCCCGTGGAGGATCAGCTTTATAGGAGCACCCCACCACCAACCAGTCGTCTAACCAGCGGTGTACTCACTGAGGGATCCAAGGCTCCCCAAAGCATCCACAGCGTATACAGATGGATAGGGCATTGAAGCAGCCTCCCCGTACCCGACCTGGTATTCCTGGGCGACATTGGTTAGAACAAGACAGGTAGAATGGAGGAACACTTGCGGATCTCTGAGGAACACTACCACTGCTGAGTCCACCCGGTCCGCTACCTGTAACCACTGCATACCGTGTATTGCCTTCATGGTTACAGTAAAGAACCGTTATAGAGACTTTCTGTGTCCGTGCTTCCTTATGAACTATCCGTCCGCACACTAAGGTAACCGCAGCTGCCGCACAACATCTTGAGCAGCTCCAGCCTCCGGGCTCACCGCTCAGCCTGTGGGGAGCGTAACATCTTGCTGCTGTCCATCACCCCGGAGGTTCCGCAGCGTCGGTAGTCCTTACCGAATCTACTCATAGGTGGCGTCACGAATAAACAAATTAAACCCCTTTTTAATCTGTTCCACCAAGACGTCTTCACTTTTGATCTGCACTACACCGGGCCCCACTACCGGCAGGCGCGGCCCACCCGTGACAAGGAAGGGAGAAGAATCGCCTGTCTAAACCGGAGTCAGCCGGCCGCGGTGAGTCATTTAATCATGAGACATAAGTACTAATACAATACTACTTTGCTAGCCATGGTTTCCTTCAGTAATGTCAACTAATTATCAGCAGTTTCTGATGCATACCTGAAGCACTCATGCAAAACTCCCAAAATGTGTTTACTATGCTTTGAAATCTAGCAACAACCCAAACATTGAGTGCAGAATGGGTTCAAAGGCAATAAAATAATTTACTAACCTGTCCTAGTCTATTGACACTCATCTAATGCCTCTGCAATGCCCATACTGGTCATCTGGTCACTTCAAATGATTTTATTTAGCCTTCACTTCTTTGGTAATTTCTAGTTTCTTTAAAGGGATCCTGTCACCTCCAAAACGCCTCCTAAGCTAGCAAAACACGTCCCTGAAGCATCCTATCACTAATCTCATGCTCCTTTGGTCTCCTAAAAGCATCCTGTGAAAGTGGAGAAAACGTTTTAATACTCACTCATTAGTGATTATAATTAGCAGGGGTTATATTCTTTAGTCACCAGGGGGTTGTTGTTTTGCAGCCTCCAGGATCCACCCTCTCTCTGTCTGTGCTGCTGTGATGTGCAGCTGAAGGCAGGACTAATGATTTGCATCCTGAGTGATAGAGAGGGAGAGGGCAATGCCTGCACATCACAGCAGAGCAAACAGACAGAGACAGGGTGGATCCTGGAGCTGCAAAACAGCCCGCCTTGGTGACTAAAGAATATAGTCACTGCTAATTATAATCACTAATGAGTAAGTATTAAAAAGTTTTTATGCACTTTCACAGGATGCTATTAGGAGACAAAAGAAGTGTGAGATTAGTGATGGGATGGTGCAGGGACATGTTTTGATAGCTTAGGAGGCGTTTTGGAGGTGACAGGATCCCTTTAAGCATGATAAAGGCATCACATGTTCATGTTGGACACGTTGCACCTCAGTGACAGGTATCTATTGTGCTCCATGTGAACAAGTAATGCCTAGTCACCAATGAAAAGTGAGCAAAGGACCAAGCAGGAAGTTGCACTGTTAGAGGCGGCCTAGGACACCCGAACATAACTTTTAATATTTTTAACCCATTCCTTTCCTAGCTATCATGGGGAGGTATGGAGAAAAGGAGTAAAAGAATGTGGGGCCCTGAACAGCCCTTCAGGCTAGAAGAACCCTGACTTTCCGTAACTCAGTGGTACCCTTGATGGTAGAGAGGCCTAAGTCTCCGACTTGTCTCTTTCTCCTGACCAACCCTGAGATAACCCCCCAATCGTCACCCCAGGAGGTGAACCGTAATGGAACCCACATATAAAGACAAACTGGGATAAAGTAAACAGCACCACACAGCAAACAATCAGTAAGATACAATATGTGTGTAGGGGAGAACACAAATACAAATAAGGAATGAAAAAAGAACAAAGTGTAGTTCACCAGACACCAAGCAAAGAGTTGAGTTGGACTTAAAGTCTTCCTCCAACCGTAAAACTATATTACTATGATACTATCAGTTTCAACAACAACTCCAAAACAGGACCAGTTATCATGAGACATGCAAATGCTATAATCGACATCCAGGAATGTTCTGAGCCATACTTAGAGGGTGAAGGCGTTCCAGCAGCCTTAAACTTCAATTGACATCACAAAGCACTCACTGATCTAAGGGAGACCAGTCGAGAAGATCACTGTGGGCAGCCGGCTAAAGCGCTCAAACACAGTGAAATCCTAGGTGCATTGCTCCCTGGGAATTTTGAATATGCAAATAGAGTCCGTGGAGCCTCGTTTAAAAGTCTCAAAAGCGGGACTAGCCAGATCTGTCTGTGGATGGATATCTGGCAATTCCCTGGTCATATCTTTAAACTTGTAAAGAGCTTGATATTGACTGAAAGGGCCACTTAATATGGTAGTTATGGTCGTCTCCACCCCAGGGCTAGGTCCTTCCCTGGAGGGATATCTGGCTAGTCCCGTGTTTGAGACTTTTAAACGAGACTCCACGGACTACATTTGCATATTCAATCTTTAATTGAGAATAATCAAAAAGTTAACTTCTTCAAATCTGAATATCAGTGGAATAACCACTGCTGATGCCCAAACTCAGGCTGAGCAACAAAAAGGTCTAAGGCGGCACATCAGAATTCACAGAGTGAACAGAGTCTGAAGCCAGCATGACACTAGCCCTATAAATAATGCAGAAAATAGTGGTGTCTGAGTCAGTAAAACAATGGCTTTTTTGTGGTAGCCTGGCAACTCTTCATAAGGCTTAGTTTGACAGGCTTAGTGCTAATCCTCCTGACACACCTGTACATGGAACTGGCATTACACAAGGGGTCCATGGGTTGTGACTGCAAAGTAGATTGCTGTCTGGTTGAGCAGTTTGATGGCAACCAAGGTTGTCATGCGGGGTTGTTACGAGGAGGTCAACATCAAGGAGAGAATCTCAAGTCAGAAAAAATGTTAGCAAACAGACCAAAGTCAGAAAAAGATCAAATAGGCAGAACAAGAGTTGTGTAACAGGAGTGAACCAGAAGTAACATATAGGGATGAGCGAATATAATCATTACTCTTCGGTACTCGCCGATTAGTAATGATATTCAGCTACTTGCTACTCGCCGAGTCTCTTGTGATAGCTCGGGAGTAGTGAGTAGTCCTTTTACTTTCGCAGTGTATCTATATATACACTGCGAAAATGCACTAAAAGTGAAGAAAAGCTTTTAAAAAATAAAAAACCCATCATACTCACCTTCCGACGCCTGCACCAGGACCGGAAAACCTCATCTCCGATGTGCAGCAAGGACCTAGCCATCTGATAGCATATCAGATGGCTGGACGTCACAAACCATGTGATAGCTATCAGCCACCTGATTCACCAGATTGCCAGGTCTTGAACGTGCATCAATGACCTGGCAATCTGGCCAATCAGGTGGCTGGTAGCAATCATGTGGTTTGTGACGTCCAGCCATCTGATAGGCCAGATCGCTCCCAGCGATCTGATTGGCTATCAGACTGGCAGGTCCTTGCCACACATCGGAGGAGAGGTTTTCCGGTCCCAGTGCAGGCGTCGGAAGGTGAGTATGAAGCTTTTTTTAATTTTTTTTAAACTTTTCTTCACTTTTAGTGTACTTTCGCTGTGTATATATAGATACACTGCGAAAGTACTCACATTTCAATCGGACGCGCTATACTCACAACGAGTACCGAGTATCGGGACCTGCTCGTTGTGAGTATAGCGAGTCTGATTACTTCAGTACTCGCTCATCCCTGGTAACATAGACTAACTGGTAGTGCACGACTGCGGCTCCAGGGAATAAATAGAAAGCAGCCCTGTCCAGGGATCATGCAATGGATACACTCTAACAAGCCAGGAAATAGCACCCACGTTGGGTAGTACCACAAGTAGTCAGACAGGAGAGAAAAGTACTAGCATGGATGTTATAGCCATCATGTTGCTAAATTCGTGAAAATCAAATCCACAAGGATATAGTGAATAGCATAAGGCAATTCTACATACAGTATAAAACAAAGTTGATTTTCACTACTACCTAATCCCCAAAAGTTAATTCTATATAGTATAAAAAATATCTATTAGACATGATGAGGCTGATGTACTTACATTGAAAATAAATGTGAGATTTGTCATGATATATGCCTTTTCCCTGTCCTGTATTTCTGTATACTATGCCATTTGATGTGTTGTAACCTTTCTCCGTTTTCTATTAGCTGTATACTATGCAATTTATTGTGCTGTAATTTAACCTGTCTCCTTCCCTCAAGAATTGCATTCCTGGACTGTAACGTAATTAAGCATTGGTCAACAGCTAGTGAAGGATCAGCCATTCTTCCTCCCAGCAGGTGGCTAGTCCAATCCAGGGGCGGAACTACCGTGGTGCAGCTGGTGCAGCTGCACCAGGGCCCTGACTGGCTGGGGGGCCCCTTCACGTCTGCAGGGGCCCCCCCAGCCTCCCCTGTAAGACGTCAGTTGTCAGAGGAGAGGAGAGTCAGGCAGGGGAAGCAGGAAGCTTCCTGCTTCCCTTGCCTGATCCCGCCCCTCCTCTCCTCTGCCCCTCCGGCTCCCTGGAGCGCACTCGGCGCGGGCTCACAAGGTAGGAGCCGCCGCCGCCGCAAACTCCTCTCCGCCGGCTTCCAGCCCCACATCGCACCCCATCCTCCCCCGGACAGCAAGAAGATTGCGCGTACACTGCAGAGCCAGCGAGAGATGATGAGAGTAGTAGTCGGCCTGATGTCTGATGGTGATCAGTACACAATGCAGGGACTGGTCGGCTGCTCTTCCAGACCAGAGAATAACAACTCCATAGAAACCGATTCTGGGATCCGGACATCCGCCGGCTATTCAGAGCATTGTGCTGCGATCCCCATTATACCTCCAGTGTGACTCTTCCCTGATCAGTAGAGACCAGGCTGATGCCCATAGAGGGAGGAGGGGCCGGTAATGATCTCACTGAGCGGGAGATTCACATCAGCCACCGGGTCTGTGATCAGCAAATAACCGAGACAAATGCGCCAGTATACAAAACTATAAAGGAGTCTCCACCTCCGTTTAACTCTTTAGCTCCACATTTCTAGGCGTTCTCCAGACCTGCACAGGCTCCTGGTAGATGAGGCTTGTGTTTGTGGCTAGGTGTAGATGGCACGGTCCAGTACAATTAAACCCAGGTTAATCAGGGTCAGCCAACCTAGCCAGAGAGGGGGCAATGATAGGAAGGACAATGAATTCCTGCCCTCCCCTTGTGGCACATCCAGACACAGCGGTATCCGCACTGACATTCTGCCCTGTGTCTGTATCCAGCGCTCAGGACTCACAGATGAGAACAGGCTGAACGCTTCATACTTTGTATCAGGGGCTGCAGAGAACCTGTTACACTTGTACGATCGCTGTTACATGGTGAGCACCACAACACCCCCCCCCGGACCGCGCAGGCGGCCGATGGCCACCAGCTCCCCGCTCCTCAGCATGCCTGCAACGGTCCGCCACTGGCTGCCACTACAGGAGCATGGAGGCAGACTACGAGCAGGGCAGGTAGGAGAGCCGACGCCCCCCCCCCTCCCGCCTCCCGCCGACGGCGTCCACCAGCCCCTCCCCCCTTCCGGACCTTACCCACGGCTGCACCAGGGCCCCCGGGGCCCTAGGTCCGCCACTGGTCCAATCCACATACTACCAGACACACTGGAGCCATGCGTTTCCAGATTCTTTCTGATGGAGCAAACCATTCAGTAGTGGGTGTGACCCCCCTACACCCCTTTGCATGGGCTGATCCCAGGAGCCCAGACAGTACATTCATGTTTTTGAGGATCAGATGTGAGTCGATTGTGGAAGTGACCAGAGCGAGACCTGAGCTGAGGCCAGATCTCGTTGTCCGTGGGATTGCGTTGGATCCATTAGACTCTTGCAAGGATCATTGCTTTCATTTATCTGGCACAAGGATTATCAGGAGGTGCCCCGGATCTGTTTCCTTTGTGTGGACTCATTGCGGACTCTGCAGATTTACCTTCAAGTGTGTTGTTCCAGCTTTCTTGTTTAATAAATCTCCTTGGATTGATCATCGGCCGGGTGTCCCTTCTTGCTCTGTCGCACACCCCGTCACAAGATTGTCTGTATTATTGTATCCTCACCCGTCCTCTCGTAGACTGTGAACCCTTGTGGACAGTGTCCTCTATCCTTCTGTAACTGTGTGCCATGTGTTGTCCATGTACCTTGTACTTGTCTTTGTATACCCTTTCCACATGTAAAGCGCCATGGAATTAATGGCACTATAATAATAAATAATATTAATATTATCTTTGGAAAAATTTTCCTGCCTAACATCAAAATGAGTGATTTAGGAGTTTAATTATAGCTGAACTCATACAATGCTCATTTTAATTTAAAGATTATACAGCAGCTTAACATAGTTTGTCACAATAAGTACACCATCCTGATCTGGTCTAAGAGACCTATTGCAGGGAACTTGTCAGCAGGTTTTTGCTACCTCATCTAACAGCATCATATTGTAGGCAAGGAAACCCTGAATCCAATGATGTATCATATAGATTACTGGCTGAAGCTGATATCATACAATCAGTTAATATACAGGTGCATCTCAATGAATTAGAATATCGTTAAAAATGTTAATTTTTTTTCAGTAATTTAATACAAAGAGTGAAAGACATATATTATGTAGAGTTGTGGCGCCCCTGTGGAGAGGCACCACAGGAAGGTATTACAGTCTATATAAAACGTAATGTCAAGCAATGATGGAAGTGGAGAGAATTGCAGAGTCTAAACCTGAGCATCCAGATAAGAAGCCCACCTTAGCATAGGGACCGTTTATTCAGTAGGTCCAGGGGGTGGAGCTTAGTAAGAGAGTGAGTGACGTCAGTGGGAGCTTTACACAGTTAGTCAAGTCCAGACAGTGAAGGAGAGAGACAGAAAAGCACACATCCTGTAGTTGTGACGATGGCATCCTTTTTCAGGAAGGGTGACTCAGACAAAAGAAGGGGTAGATCCAGGACTGCTTGGAGCCAGCTGGAAGCACGGGTCAACACCGGTACTCCGGAACCGAGGAGGTCAGTAAAAGGCTCATCCCTGACCGCAGACCGGCAAGCTGTGGGCCCGATAAAAGGGGAGCGACAGCATCACAAGACTGACTCCCTGACCTCAGTCCTAACTTGGGTCCAGGACACTTTAGGGAAAGGACCGAATTCCAGTGGCGGGAGGATTAGCTTGTTGTCGCTCCTGTCTGTAGCGGTAAGGAACGACTACCTAACAGTAAGAGACCAGGGAGCTGGCGTATGGGCTCTGTCAATGTGGAAGAATTAGAGACCACGAGAAATTCAGTTTGACACCTCTGAGGGACACTGCAAAAATCTCCATGATCCACAGCTGCAACCCCAGGAAACCCGGTGAATATTGTTTAGCATAACAACAGGGTGCCAGTAAAGAAACATCAAAGTCAAATCTGGTGTCTGGTCTCATCTATCCATCGCTAGAGGGTTTCATCAGCATCTGTGAGGTGAGAACTACTACCCCCAAAATCCACTCTTCAGCCCTGAGGTAAAGCTCCACCTGGGGGGAGCTGGACTATCTATCAAGCTGCATCACATCACCTCAGAGGCTTCCTGCAGCGCTGGTACCCAATTACCAGACACCACAGGTGGTGTCACGTTAAGTTACATCTCAATTTCCCCATCATCATCACCCCCATCCTGCCACTGTGGGTCCAGGGCACAGAACTGAGAACCGACCAGCCGTGATCCCCCATCGAAGTAACCATCATCCCGGTATCTGAGTCCCCCACCCTGTGACCGACTCAGAGGCATTACACACAGAGTAACCTATTTCATGTGTTTATGTTAATGTTGATGATTATGGCTTACAGCCAATGAAAACTCAAAGATCATTATCTCAGAAAATTAAAGTAGGGAGGATGAAGGGTTAAAACCTGCACTGCCATATTCCATGAGATGACTCACCGTGGCCGGCTGACTCCGGTTGATACAGGCGATGCTTCCTTCCTCCTTGTCACGGGTGGACCGCGCCTGCCGGTAGTGGGGCCCGGTGTAGTGCAGATCAAAGGTATTTGAAGACGTCTTGGTGGAACAGATTAAAGGGGTTTAATTTATTCGTGACGCCACCTATGAGAAGATTCGGTAAGGGCTACCGACGCTGCGGAGCCCCCGGGGGATGGATAGCAGCAAGATGTTACGCTCCCCACAGGCTGAGCGGTGATCGCCGGAGGCTGGAGCTGCTCAAGATGTTGTGCGGCAGCTGCGGTTACCTTGTTGTGCGGACGGACAGTTCATAAGGAAGAACAGACACAGAAAGTCTCTATAACGGGTCTTTACTGTAACCAGCAGGCAATACATGGTATACAGTGGTTGAGTAGTGGACCGGGTGGACTCAGCAGTGATGGTGTCCCTTAGAGATCCGCAGTGTTCCTCCACTCTACCTACTTAGTTTCTTGCCAGCGTCGCCCAGGAATACCAGGTCGGGTACGGGGAGGCTGCTTCAATGCCCTATCCATGCTGTACGTTCTGGATGCTTTGGGGAGCCTTGGGTCCCTCAGTGGGTACACCGCTGGTTAGACGACTGGAAACTGGCTGGTGGTGGGGTGCTCCTGTAAAGCTGATCCTCCACTCTTCTGGTTCGCGTGGCAGAGGTGAACTGCTGCCAGCTTCGGTACCAGTGAACCGGCTGTAAGTTGTGGGCACGGGAGTCTTTTGGGAACCCGTGTAGATAATGCCCAATCCCGGTGGTTAAGGCCTCAGGTGCTGACACCCGACCGGTGACGGCCCAGGGGCCCGCACGGGGTGCGGAGCCCCCGCTCCTCTCCAAGTTCTAGTCTGCTCTTGTCAGGTTCTAGATCCTTCTCCTTTCTGTCTAGATTACTGACTATGTTCTACTACACTACCCTAACACTCCACCCCCCAGGACCTATGATTGGTCCCCTGTTCTAGGTGTTGCATGTTGGGTTGGATCTCTATGTTAACCGGATCATTGCTGAGTCAGAGGATATTGCGGCTGCATTTGTGGCTGCAATACCCTCTTGTGACGCACTCGTTGCGGGGCGCCACAGAGACATCAAAGCTTGAATATAATATTGATTTATTAGTCAAAGATTTTCAGGGCTCCCTGAAATCCCCTGAAAAAATGGCATTAAGACTTTGATTTGTTCTGAGGAAGCAGCCAGGGAGCTCTGAAACACTTTGACTAATAAATGAATATTATATTCACCCTTTGATGGCTTGTGGAATACGGCAGTGTGGTTTTTAACCCTTCATCCTCCCTACTTTAATTTTCTGAGACAATTATCTTTTGGTTTTCACTGGCTGTAAGCCATAATCATCAACATTAACAGAAATAAACCCATAAAATAGATCACTCTTTGTGTAATGACTCTATATAATATATGGTTTCACTTTTTGTATTGAATAACTAAAATAAATTAACTTTTTGACAATATTCTAATTCATTGAGATGCAGCTTTATATTCAGTATCACAGCCAAACTGGGAGAGCTGCCCCCGCATACACCAGGCCCTCAATACACATTGTCCATTGAAAGTGAGGTGTCCATCACAGCAGAGGGTGTGTAGGACTACCTTGAGCATGTCTCTCTAGTCCTGCAATGTTAATCACGTGGTAATAAATCTGTTAGCTTACAGAAACAATAGCACACAGCCTGATAAGAGAAGCACACTTGCTTTTTGTTTATTAACCCTTACACCATGCTGTCCTCAGCTTGCATAGCAAAAACCTACTGACAGATTCTCATTAATGATTAGTGATGAGCGAGTACGCTTGTCACTACCCGGTACTCGCACGAGTATCACTGTACTCGGGCTACTCGGCGAGTACCGAGTAATCTCGCGATACTCGTGCTGTGCTCGGGGTCCTCATCCCTGCATGTTGGCGCTCTTTAGAGAGCCAGCCCACATGCAGGGATTGGCTGGCAGACCACTGCAATGCCACAGCCCTGTTAGTTGTGGAATTGCAGTGATTGGCCGGCAGCACAGCGTGACCGAGTCTTTATAAGACCCGGCCGCGCTGTGCGCTGCACACAGCCATCCAGATAGTCAGTGTAGGGAGAGTCTGCTGAATCAGGGAGAGTTTTGCAGGGCTGCAAACTAGTGACCACAACAGTCCTTCTCAGGACTAATCTAGGTGGATATAGGCAGGCAGGCAGGGAGGGTATAGCCAGGTCGGAGTACAGGCTTTCTAGTGACCACAACAGTCCTTCTCAGGACTATTGTAGCTGTATACAGGCAGGCAGGCAGGATAGTGACAGTATACCAGCCTTCATCATATCTGGGTCTGGTGTACACAGTCTAAAACCGTCCTGATAGTGTCAAACTTCTCACTAATTCTCGCTCCTAAAAAGCTGTTAGGTTCTTAGTGCGTGCATTTAAAAACCGCAAGTGTGTGCCCGTCGGTGGCAGCGTACGGGTGCACTTTTGGGTGTTTTGCACAAACTAGGATATAACGCACAAGTAGAGTGAATAATACATGTCTGCACAGCACCTGATAGTGTCAGACTGCCCAGTAATTGTCGCTCCTAAAAAGCTGTTAGGTTCTTAGTGCGTGCATTTAAAAACCGCACGTGTGTGCCCGTCGGTGGCAGCGTACGGGTGCACTTTTGTGTGTTTTGCACAAACTAGGATATAACGCACAAGTAGAGTGAATACACGTCTCCATCTGTGTCTGACTTAATCTCTAATTGTCGCTCTTAAAAAGCTGGTAGCAATAGCTATAATCTGATTGTCCAGGTAAAACCTGTCTGTTGGGACGCCTTCATTTAGCTGTGTACCGTCAGCACAGCATTGAAAATGCGCAAGGGCGTTGGCAAGGAACAAGGAAGTGGACGTGATGGTGGTGCAGGCAGAGGGCGAGGTCGTGTGCAAGCTCTAATTTCGCCACAACAAAGGGCCACATCTACTCGCTCGCACGTCCTGTCCCAAATTCTCTGGGACCGCAGCAGCACACCGCTCTTCAACCCAGACCAGTGTCAACAGGTTGTTAGTTGGATAGCGGATAATGCTTCCAGTCAGATTGGCACCACCACAAACACCCTGTCTTCCACACGGTCAAGTGTCGGTAGCTGTGATACTGTATCGCACATCCACAACCTGATCTTCCTTCCCACTACCAGGCCGAGTACACGTCCATGGACATTACTGATCCCACACTTGGACACTCTGAAGAGCTGTTCACGTATCCATTCGCACATTCTGGCCTCTCGCCAGCTCCTGTTGAAGTGGGTCATGAGGAGATCGTATGTACCAATGCCCAAATATTTGAGCAGCCACGGTCTCACGAAGGCAACAGTGGGAACGTATCTCAACAAGGGGTGGACGATGATGAGACACGATAGCCAGGAAATCAGGAGGAGGAGCAGGGTGCGGAAGAGGAAGACGACGTGGTGGATGATCCAGTAACTGACCCAACCTGGCTGGAGGAGATGCAGAGCGAGGACAGCAGTGCACAGGGGGAGGGAGGCATAGCATCACAACAGGCAGTAAGAAGTAGGGTGGTGGCCCCAGGCAGAAGTCAGGCAACCATTCCCCGGAACAACAACACGACACAAGGTGCCTGTACAAATGTTAGGTCTTCCCGAGTCTGGCAGTTTTTCAAGTTGGCTCCAGATAATTCTAAAAAGGCCATTTGCAACACTTGCCAATCCAGCATCAGCAGGGGTACCAAAACTAGCAGTCTGACCACCACTAGCATGATCAGGCACATGTCAGCCAAGCACCCGACTTTGTGGATGTACAACAGAGTCGAGGAGCAGGGCTTGCTGATGTCACTGCTACGTCTTCGCGTGTTGTGCGTGCGAGCCAATCCCCTGTCCATGCTGCATGCGAACAAGCCTCCTGCCCTGCACCTGTAGTTGCCCACGCAGAAATAACAACATAATCAAGCACATCCTTGTCCCAGCGCAGCGTTCAGTTATCCATGCACGAAACTTTTGAACGCAGGCGCAAATACGCTGCAAACGCCCCACATGCCACAGTTCTAAATGCTAACATTTCCCGACTGCTTGCGCTGGAAATGTTTTCTTTTAGGCTGGTGGAGACGGAAGCATTCCGCGACCTGATGGCGGCAGCTGTCCCACGTTACTCGGTTCCCAGCCGCCACTATTTCTCCCGGTGTGCCGTCCCCGCATTACATAACCACGTGTAACAAAGCATCACACGTGCCCTGAACAACGCTGTTTCAGCCAAAGTCCACCTACCCACAGACACGTGGACAAGTGCTTGTGAGCAAGGGCGGTACACTGGGTTAATATTGTGGAAGCTGGGACCCAGTCTCAGCGAGGGACGGAACACGTCCTTCCCACACCAAGGATTGCAGGCCCTACCTCAGTCAGGGTTTCACCCACACTCTACAGCTCCGGAATATCATGCTCCTCAGCCTCCTCCTCCTGCGCATCGTCATCCACTTTACCCTCCACACCAGTCTCAAGTTGGAAGCACTGTAGCACTGCCTCGGCGAAGCGGCAACAGGCTGTGCTGAAGCTAATATGCATAGGTGACAAACCCCACAATGCAGAAGAGATGTGGACAGCTGTGAAACAGCAGGCAGATCACTGGCTCACACCTCTGAACCTAAAGCCAGGAAAGGTCGTGTGTGACAATGGCCGGAACCTGGTGGCGGCTTTGAGGCGAGGCCAGCTGACACATGTTCCATGCGTGGCCCATGTGCTCAACATCGTGGTTCAGCGGTTTCTAAATTCATACCCAGAGCTGTCTGATCTGCTCGTAAAAGTTCGCCGCCTGTTTGCACATTTTTGAAAGTCACCTACTGCTTCAGCCGGCCTTGCCGGCTTTCAGCGGCATTTGCAGTTTCCAGCTCACAGACTGGTGTGTGATGTCCCCACGCGTTGGAATTCAACTCTGCACATGTTGGTCATTATTTGTGAGCAGAAGAGGGCAGTTGTTGAGTACCTGCATCACCTAAGCCGTCGGGAAATGAGTCAAACTCCAGACATAACACCTGAGGAGTGGAGATGGATGTCCGACCTATGTACCGTCCTCCAAAACTTTGAGGACTCCACCAAGATGGTGAGCGGCGATGGCACCATTATTAGCGTCACCATACCGCTTCTCTGCCTTCTGAAATGGTCTCTGCTCAAAAACAAACATGATGCATTGCAGGCGGAGCGCGATGAGTTGGAGCAAGAAACAGTAGTGGGTGTGGGTGATAACACACAGCCCAGCCTCATCTCATCACAACGTGCAGTGGAGGACTATGACGAAGAGGAGGAGGATGAAGACATGGAGCAACTCTCCGGCCAAATTGAGGATATGACATGCACACCAGTCATACCCTCGGTTCAGCGTGGCTGGCCAGAGGACAGGGGTGATGAGAAGGAAGACAGCATGCTCAGTCATCGTGTTGGTCAGGACACTGAAGTGATGGCTGTTAAGAGTCTGGCGCACATGGCTGACTTTATGGTAAGCTGCCTGGCTCGTGACCCTCGCGTTCAGAACATCTTGGCCGACAATCATTACTGGTTGTTAACACTGTTAGACCGACGCTACAAGGAGAACTTTATGTTTCTTATTCCTGAGGCGGAGAGGTCAGCCAAAATGCAGCAGTTCCAGAAGGCCATAGTCGCGGAAGTAGGCAAAGCATTCCCCTCACAAAATGCTAGCGGCATAGGTCAGGAATCGGTGGACAACCAAAGTGTACTGCCGAGAGGGGCACAAGTCCAATCCGCCAGAGGTAGGGGAACAGTCTTTAAGATGTGGGACAGTTTTCTCAGCCCCTCACGTACCACAGCCCCTGAGGTGCAGGGTAGTGCCACAAGAAATGGTAAGTTTGCCCAGATGCTGAAGGAGTACCTTGCAGATCGAACAACTGTACTCCGACATTCCTCTGTGCCTTACGATTATTGGGTATCCAAGCTGGACACGTGGCATGAATTGGCTCTCAACGCCTTGGAAGTCCTGGCCTGCCCTGCTGCTAGCGTTTTGTCAGATCGTGTTTTAGTGCCGCAGATGGAATCATTACTGATAAACGCACCCGCCTGTCAACTGAAAATGCTGACAGACTGACTCTGATCAAGATGAACAAGGGTTGGATTGGGCCAGACTTCATCACACCACCAGCAAATGAGAGCGGAATTAAAATTTTGTAACGGGAATTTGCCATGTACCTCCACCCACCCATGGGTACACACTTCTGGACTTTGGCTAATCGCTGGACTGCTCCTCCTTCTCCTCATGCGCCACCATGATGACCGTTACAAAAGTTATGCCGTTGTTTCATGTATACCCTCAGTGGTAAATTTTTTCGTCCATTCTTTCAGAATGGACATCACAACGACAGGTGACCCGCTCCTTTGTAATGGGAACAATATTTTGAGGCCCTCATGCACGTCTCTATCCAGGGACAATGTGGAGCCTCCCAATTTTTGGCTGCTCTGGCAAAGGTCTATACTACAATAGACCCACTTCCTTACAATGGGCACTTCAGGTTTACAGGCCCTCATGCACGTCTGTATCCGGGGGCATTGGTGAACCTCACAATTTTTGTCTGCCCTGGCAAAGGTCTATACTACAATAGACCCACTTCCTTACAATGGGCACTTCAGGTTTACAGGCCCTCATGCACGTCTGTATCTAGGGGCATTGGTGAACCTCACAATTTTTGTCTGCCCTGGCAAAGGTCTATACTACAATAGACCCACTTCTTTACAATGGGCACTTCAGGTTTACAGGCCCTCATGCACGTCTGTATCTAGGGGCATTGGTGAACCTCACAATTTTTGGCTGCCCTGGCAAAGGGCTATGCTACAATAGACCCACTTCCTTACAATGGGCACTTCAGGTTTACAGGCCCTCATGCACGTCTGTATCCAGGGGCATTGGTGAACCTCCCAATTTGTGGCTGCCCTGGCAATGGGCTTTACTACAATAGACCCAGTTCCTCAAAATGGGCACATTATGACAAGAGGCCTTCATGTACGTCTTTTCTCAGGGACATCGGAGTGCCACACAATGTTTTCACATAAAATCTTTCATGTAATCAGAAAAAGTAACATACACCAGCTGTATCTCACTATTGGGTATGTGCCCTTAACATTTCCACCATGAAAAATCTTTTTGGTGCAATTTTGGAAGGTTTTTGGTGAGTCCGTAAAAATGGCGTAAAACTCGGACAATATGGTTCACAGCTGTGACTTTTGAGTGAGAAATGCTTCCAGGGGTCTTCCCCATGGTGTTGCCATGTCATTTCAGCACTGTTCTGAGACTTTTGTGACATTTTTAGGTTTTCTACATGCTGCCGGGGGTCATGTCAGAAAAATACTCGGGTCTCCCGTAGGATAACATTGGGCTCGTTGCACAAGTATCTTGGGATGCTCGGCCCGAGCTTCGAGCATCAGAGCATTTTGGTACTCGCTCATCACTATTAATGATTCATGTAGTTTTTTTTTGGGAAATCTTTTGACCATTCTGCTTCAGTTTAGAAAAGAATTGCGTATTGATTGGTTATAATTTATTTCCCTCTTAAATAAAGCTTAATAAACAGATGAAGAAAAATACCAATAGGTGAAGATTATCTTCAAAATACAACGAGGAACAAAGTGAGCTAGATAATTACCAAAGGCACAAAAGAGCGTCTTAGCGCTGTTATTATAGAAGCGACGGAAAGGTCCTTCAGCAGCAGAAAAGCCTCAATTTATTTCGCATTTAGTAATAATTCTAAAATAAATGTAATTGTATGACAGGAGAAGTTTAAATTATGATATCTGAGCAGCGAGTCTTACTTCAGCCATTTATAGTCGGATAAGAAATGTCAAATTATATTACCACTTGGTAGAGTAAAGTGTCACCGGATTGGGTTTAAAATATCCGTAGAGCGGCATATAAATGTTTGTAATTCTATATAGCCATATATCTAACTATGCATGAGCTCGGCCGCAGCATATCTTGTTAAAGAATTGGCCAATTTTGTTCTCCCCGGCTTCACACTATAAATATATGGTGTTTTTATAGGGCACTTTTATATTGTTTATACCAGATTTACCAGATTACTGGAGCTCAACGGAGCTCGGGGTCTGATGTCCTCACACATCGAAACATTAATCATCCACACCTTCTCTTATTCTGCTGATTAGCCTTTAAACTTAAAGGAGAATTTCCGCTAAAAAATTATTTATCTCATGGTGAAGCCATGAAATGTGGACCTTTACTCCTTGATAACATGTAAGTCTTCTCCCATTCATCATTATAATGGCCCCCTGGATGACAGTGTTTATTGGAAAACAGGCCAGGAGTTTTATTACAGGATATTAATGTAATAAAATATAAAATAATAATAATTATTGATTAACTAGATACAGAACCCAGCATTGCCCAGGTTACAATAATAAAGGGGGTGGGGGTAAGCAGAGGGGGCAGAGCCATATGCATCCATGGGACAGCATTATGAAGGGGGCATTTTCTGAGTTACAATAACAAATGAGGTGTAATAAAGGGGCGACGCTAGCTGGAAGGGTGGAGCCATATGAAGGGGTGGGCTATCTAGAGGGGGTGGAGCCATATGCATCCAGAGCATTATGAAGTGGGATGGGCCAACCCGGGGGAACATATGCATCCTGCATATTCTGAAGGGGAGGGGCTATGAATGGGCAGGGCTAACTAGAAGGAGCGAGCCATATGCATTCAGAACACTATAAAGAGGCGGGGCTATACATACACGTATACACTTATACACTCAGCTTAATATATTAGCTGATGTAGCATAATAATTTTTGATGACATATCATTTTACACAGTTTAGACCAGAGGCGGACTTATCATTGGTGATACCTTTGCAACCGCACATGGGCCAAAAAAGTCAGGAGGCCAATTATCATCTCCAAAGCATGTAAAATTGTTAAAATTGTGCATTTTGATAAGCTCTTGAGCTGCAAAGGGCCCATATATAGATCTTGCACAGGGTCCCTTTCTGTCTGTGTCTGCCAGTGGTTTAGAATGTAGGTAAATTATTGTAAGTTATATTATTGGATATAGACTAACATTCAAATCTGATTTTCTAATGTGTTAAAAAGAACAAAACTTCTTTGTAAATCTGTCAAATTGATTGTAATGTTATATGGTTGTAACACGATCCTTTATCTTGTAAAACCAATAAAAACTTTGAACAAGAATGTAGGTAAATTTAAGTTATCATTGCACCAAAAGGGTTTGTGAACTATCCGGAGAACTCCCTCTCAATCCATAGCTTTCCACTTTTAAAAAAAAAAATTACAATTACAAAAGGGTAACAATGTTTTGAACTTTTGACTTTTACGCTCCATATCTCACCATCCCCTACAGCTTTGAGCATGAGACTACCTTCATTTTATAAAACATCATCTTGGCTATCTCATACATAAATTTGTCTTACAACTATTTAGCATATGATTAGTTATGAAGAATATTGCCATGTCACTGCATTGTTACTGTTTTGCTTCTAGAAATCTAATTTTTTATTAATTTGTTATTGTTTTGTAAATCCACCTTTTGCTTTCAACTTGTGTCCTTCTGGGCATGTTCTCCATATGATTCAAGAATGTCTCAACTGAAATCTGAACCCAGGCCTCTGCTACACATTCCCAACATTGGTGCATACTGGTCAACTCACTTGGACATATATACAGCTTTTTTTCAACTCTACAATTGTTTTATTGGGTTGAAGTCTGGGAACTGTGAGGACAATCCAGCACGTCTACTTCATTGTCATTAAACCATATCTTCACCAATATTGATATGTGCTTTAGGTTGTTGTCCTGCTGGAGCACCATGTTTTCCTTTTCATACCCCATAATACTCAAGTGAATGAAATAACACATCTTATAAATTACTAACATATAGCTCAGCTTTTAGACCACCCTATGGTGGTGCCTGGGCAAGTATCAAATGCCTTTGGCTGCGTAACAACCCCCATATCATCAGACTTCCTCCACCAAACTTGATTGTTAATTTCTCTATCCATTAGCTCCTTCTTCCCTTGTTTTTTTCACACCCATTTGCACCCGTCGGAGTAGTTGACAGTCCACAAATTATCCGTCTTAGGCATTTGTGATCAGGCATATCATTCTGTGCAGATCACGATTCACTGAAACTCATGGTGTCATTGTCAGTGGTAACATCATCTGGATGTGACTGAGATGCGAGATATGCCATACTGTCCAAAAAAACCTCCACTAGTAATAAGCAGACCGGAACTGTAAAGTTCGGGGTCCACGTTCGGACCACAAACACAGACTTATCAAGGAATCCGTGTTACTATTTATGTTCAGCCGCTTTCATAAAGCTTTCTGAAAGACTGCAGTAAAGCAAAACAGCAAGCTGTACTGGAAAGTTTACGTCTGCAGTCCGGTAATCCTAACTACCACCATTTTATAGTGTGGAGCCCACTGGGACGGGGTACTCGGTACCGAACCGGGGTATCACGGGGGGTATCACGGCAGTCCTTGGTCCGGACCGTGTCCTGAGTCCTCAAGTAAAAGGGGTATTTACAGGGGATGTTTGTCGTGACGACACAAACGGGTTGTGGTCAGTGAGGGGACCACCGTTGCAGTGTACTTCTGCCAGGAGGATGGATGGATGACGCTGCAGCAAGATGGATGAGCCCGCCGCGGGTCGGGGCTGCTCCTGACAGGGAGAAAAGATGTAATAAAGTTCTGTTTGCAGGGAATCACACACGGGAGACTGAAGCAGGGTTCACCGGGTTTTACTAACAGGTTCTTCTTTAGTGCAGCCAGTTCACAACACAGCTCTTATTCACAGTTAACTCCGAACAGTCACTGAACCCTCTGCAGCCAGGTTTCTATACCTTTCCGGCTTTCCTCTCCTCAGTTCTTCCCTGTGGGCTGTATGGGGCAGCTCGGTTTCTTGTTTGGCTTCCACTATGTGTGTGGGTGGCAAGCCTGGTTCCTATGTGCTGCTGATCCTTCAACCCGTGTGTTGGGTGACCAGACCTAGAATTTGTGCCTCCCCATTGGTGTGTTCGTGTACCGGTGTGTAGCTACGGTCACCCAGAGCCGACACTCTGGTCCCAGCCTTGCCTTCGGTGTCCTTATCTTGCAAGTTATCACCGGGCCCTTTCCTACCCGTGTGACTTCTGCACTGGGAAGGGATTCTCCTCACTGTCTTTCTCTAACACTGCTGCCGTGTTCGTCGAACCCAATTGTCCTGGTCCGATCTCTGTCTCTCCCTTCCCTCGGACTGCAGGCTATGGAGCGGGCTTTCTCTCCAAGGAATGGTGTCTCGCAGGATTCTGCGCCTCCAGGGAGCCCTGACCCTCAGGAAAATCACTTTCTACTTTGTCTTGTCTTTACTTCTCAGCCTACTCCGGCCAACTCTTGTCTTTGCTGGTCGGCTCACTCTGGCCTACTGACTACTTCCTGTTTTCCCTTTATATATCCCACAGTGCTGTCACCTGACCTATGTTCCACCCACTTCCCTCTAAACCCTGTCACCCCTTGCCCGCCTAGAATCCCGGGCTCCGAGTTGGGTGTTGTGCTCTATGGGGGTGTGTTTGAAGGTGGTTTGTGTTTAACCTGTCTACTTTCTGCCTGGCTGCAGCTCCTACCTGTGGCCACCCTGGTCGCAGGGGCGCCACAATAGCACTGAAGTTCAATTCCTCATAAAATTATTTAGGATTCGGGGTCCAGGCTCAAGTTCAAGTCAAGTCCAGTCCTGAACCTGACTTTTTTTTTCTAAGTCTGGCCGGACCCAGCAAACCTGAATGATCATAATTTCCTCAATTGGATGTGTTTAAAAAAATGTCCCTGTGCTGAGATAATATTATATATGTGTCCCTGCTATGTACTGTGCAATGGATGTGTCTGACTATACAGAGACATAGTCTTGTGGCGCCCCTATGGCAATGCGCCACAGGGAGGTACTGCACCCCAAACAGAAGGTGTTATGCCTCCGTAGCCGTGGATATGGAGGACCCTACAGAGTCTGCACCCTGCATCCATACTGTAGGCCACTTTAATACAGGGGACCGTATATTTAGTAGGTACCACGGGGTGGAGCCTAAGGAGCGGGAGACAGGGAGTGACAGTAGTGTCAGTGTCAGTGGTGTGAGACAGCGAGGAAGGCAGACGCAGGGGACCCTGCGGCTGTAACAAGAGGGCACCTCTAAGGAGAGGGGTGACCCAGACTTGGAAGGGGGTTATTCTAGGACTGGTTGGAGCCAGCTGGAAGACCTAGGTCACCACCGGCATACTGGAGCCGAGGCAGCTAGTAAAAGGTCCAACCCTAACTGCAGACTGGCAAGTTGAGGGCCCGACACAAGGTAGCCAAAGCACCCCTAAAGAAACCCAACATCAGTCCCTCAGCTTGGTCCACGACACCGACAAGTAAGAGACTTTAGGTAACAGCCCCCGAGGACTAGAGACTTTGCTCAAGAGGGGAAAGCACAGAGAGAGACAGAGGGACAGGACCAGCAACCCCATATTAAGGGCATCACTGACAGACTCTGGAAAGTCTTTCAAAATCTGCGGCTACGAACCCCATTCAAGTAGACTGTACCGTGTACCATTTTCCACCTGGTACCAGTAAAGAACTGTTTGAGCTGATCTGGTGTCCGGTCTCCCTCTATCCACCGCCCAGAGGGCTTCTACAGTATCATCGAGGTGACGACTACTACTCCCCTCATCCACCCCGCTGCCCTGAGGTAAAGCTCCACCTGTGGGGAGCTGTACTACCACAGATGCAATTACATCACCTCAGCGGCCGGCCGCAGCGCTGGTAACCCTATTTCCAGGCACCACAGGTGGTGTCACGTTAAAATTCCCCCATGATCATCACCCCCCCCCCGCCATTGAGGGTTCAGGGCACGGAACCGGGAACTGACCAGCCGTGATTCCCACTGAAGTAACCACCTGCCACAGTATCCGAGTACCCCCTACCCTGTCGACCGACTCAAGTCTGATCATACCCAATCTCCTGTGCTGAGATAATCTTATATATGTGTCCCTGCTGTGTACTGTGTAATGGATATGTCTAACCGTACAGGGACTTAGTCTGATCATACCACATCTCCTGTGCTGAGATAATCTTATATATGCGTCCCTGCTATGTACTGTGTAATGGATGTGTCTGACCGTACAGGAACATGGTCTGATCATACCACATCTCCTGTGCTTAGATAATCTTATATATGCGTCCCTGCTATGTACTGTGTAATGGATGTGTCTGACCGTACAGGGACATGGTCTGATCATACCACATCTCCTGTGTTGAGATCTTATATATGCGCCCCTGCTATGTACTATTTAATGGATTTGTCTAACCTTACAGGGACATAGTCTGATCATACCACATCTCCTGTGCTGATGACTCACCGTAGCCGGGGGTACACGTAGCGGGCGTTGTTTCTCCTCTGGTCACGGAACCGCGCCTGCGGTGGTGTAGGCCCGGTGGTCCAGATCAATAGGGGAATGGTGGAACAGTGGGGTGATTTGTCTTCGTGACGCCACCTGCGGGTGTTCTGGTAACTTTACCAGCGCTGTTCGGGTCTCCGGGGGATGGTACACAGCGAGATGGAACGCTCCCCACAGGATGAGCGGGAATCCCCGGAGCCGGGAGCTGCGCAGGATGTTGTGAGGCAGCTGCGGGGTGCTGCGCGCTGAATCCAGGAATAATGCACAACCACGCAAAGTCTCTTTTAGGTACCTTTACTGGATGGTAGTCAGGTACACTCGGACCGGGATAGTGAAGTTGGCACTTATGGAGTTTCACAGCAAGCAATGTTAGGCTTCCTTTCTCTACTTCTGGTGCTAAGGTCGGGTGGATGTGGAATCCAGCCGGACCGGGCAGTGTTTCCAATGGAACTTGCTTCACCTGGTTAGCAGCACTGAGGGCACTGTAAAAGGGTCTGAGCAGGATCAGTACTCTCCCCTGGGCTCTCGTGGATGGGTGCATCAGGTGGAACAGGTGGCTAAACCTCCTGTTGATGGTGCTGGTTCTCTGTGGTGGCTGGGTAGCTCTCACAGCTTCGGTTCCAGTAACCGGTTGATTTGGAAAGAGTTGGATTAACTCTGTATTCCTGAGAGGTGATCTCCTTCTTCCTATTATCCCAATTGCAGGGATCTCCATGGGCTAACAGGCTGGTCGGGCCTAGTGTGTTCCTCATAGGGTGGAGGTTTCACACAGGCTGGCAGCTCTTGTAGCGTCTACCACACTCTGAAGTTTCTCCCTCCAAGACTCTTTTTATAGGGGGAAATGGTTAGAAGTCACCAGTGTAGCTCCCCCTAGAGGCTCGGGGTTGAAACCAGGTGTTCTAAGTGTTGTTTGTGTTGTGGGTTTTGCTGTGCTGTTACTTACTCCATTTGTACCTAAGGATTTCTGTGGTGCCCAACAGGTGCCAGGGTGCCACATTCCCCCTTAGTTAACCTCAGTTCTCCCGGCTGAGCAAAAAGTTCTTTTTACAACTTAACACTAAGCAGTTTATAACAGTTCAATTTACAAAGTCTTAAAGAAAACACAAAAATCACTGAAAAGGAGTGAAAAATATGGAAAAGGTGAAAAGCAGTCCGTACGGCACTAGTCCATCTGCCGCAGGCTGGAAAAAGGTAAAGTTTGTGGTCACACAAGTCCTGTGACTATTGTTCAAAGTTTGTGAAAAGGAAAAAGGTAAAGTCCATGGATACACGGTAAACTTTATACATTCCCTACGGGTGTGTCTGCTTGGGAGGCCGGTACTAACCTTCTATACCTTACCAGGCACTTTCTGTTCCCAACTTAGTATACTTGGGACATAGCCCAGTTCCTCCACCCTTCTGTACACTACTTTTTACAGGTTTTTGAAAACTGGTTAATATTTACAACACTTACAGGTTACATTTTCCACTACATTTTAAACCCATTCTCCAAGCTTGTGTGGGGGTTGGCCTAATGTACTACGTGTGGATCTGCGTAGTGTGGGTGTTTCCAAAGCTGTTTGTGTAGTGTACGAAGTGGTTGGTACTTCTCTATGTCTGCTTTGTGTAAGACCATAGTAAGTGCGGAGTCTATCAACTGGACTGACCTCTGTAGGTAGTTGATTAGGAATGGCTTCTCTTACTGTGGGACTAGCAGGCTGACCGATTACAGGAATCTCAGGTTCTATGATAACAGGCTGCAATTCTTGCATTTCGACTTCTTGTTGGACTTGTGGAATTGGATTTGGTTTTGGCTGATCTTCTACAGGTTGGTAGAAATGCATAACTGGTATGAGGAATGCTTCACCTATTTGTGGCCAATCAGCTGGTAAGTATCCAATTTCTGTAAGGACGAGATTTTCTTTTGTTTCTTCATCTGTAGTTACAGTAGGGTAACTGGTTGCTTGTGGGATTAACTGTGGCGGACATTTCTTCAAATGATCCCTTGAAACAGTCGCAATAGTATTCCCATTGTCTTTGCTAATAACACAAGTTTTTGAGTTATCATAGTGTGACGGCATAACGGTGTAGGGTATGGATTCCCAACTGTTATCCAATTTGTTAGTTTTTCGCTTTCTTTTCAGCACTACATCACCTATAGCTAGCGGTTCAGCTGAGGCGTGCTTGTTAAAGTCTTTTTCTTGCTTGGTTCTACTGATTTCCAGGTTCCTCTCAACACTCTCCTGTACTTTCTTGTACTTTTCTTGGCGTTGGCTGACCCAGTCTTCATCAGAAGAGTCTTCTGTGGGTTCAATGGTTCCCATCTGCAAATCAATAGGCAGTTTACCTGGTCTTGCTCTCATCAAGTAGGCAGGTGTATAATTTGTCGAACTGACAGGTATGTGGTTGTAGATGTCCACGAGATCTGGGAGTTTCTCTGGCGATTGATTTCTCTCTTCAACTGGTAAGGTCTTGAGCATGTCAATGACTATGTGGTTCATCTTCTCACATAAACCGTTCGTCTGAGGATGATAAGGTGTTGTGCGGATTTTCTTACACCCATACAGCCCTAAGAATTCTTGGAAAAGAGCTGATTCGAAGGCTGGTCCCTGGTCAGTTAAGACCTGGTCTGGATACCCATGGGGGCGACAGAAGTAACTCTGGAACGCTTTGGCTGCTACCTCAGCAGTTAAATCCTTAACTGGAACGACTACCAGGAATCTTGAGTAGTGATCGACGATGGTGAGAGCGTAGGTGTACCCGGTTCGACTTGGGGTAAGCTTCACGTGGTCGAGAGCAAGTATTTCAAGAGGTTTGGTGGTAACAATCGGCTGCAACGGAGCTTTCTGAGTTAGATGGTCTTTTCTTCGAAGGTGACATGGTCCACAGTTTTTTACACCATTTGTCAATGGAGCCTCGCATCCCGACCCAGTAGAACCGATCCTTTAGGAGTCTCTCCAGCTTCTTCCATCCAAAGTGTCCGGCATCGTCATGGTATGCTTCAAGGATCATTTGGACTTCAGTCTTGGGAACTACAATCTGCCAGATGAGTTCATGGGTTCGTGGGTTGAGGTATCTTCTGCATAGTTTACCTTGGTAGACGAACAACCTCCCTTTCTCCTTCCACAGGCGTTTAGCATTTGGTGAGGCATCAGAGTCCATATTGGCGTGTTCTTGAGTGATGAGATCCCTTTCCAGGCTGACATCTGGGTCGTTGGCCTGAGCCTCCTTCCAGTCATGGTGAGTTAACGGGTTCACGGTCCTCTCTACACGTGTCTGGTTTCTCTGATGACATGTTGCTGTACCGGAACGGTGGAAAGCAGGTAGTTCAATCTCCTCCAGGTCATCTATGTCTTCTCCCTCTTCAGGAAGGTGGGGCATTCGGGACAGGGCATCAGCATTGCCATTTTTGTGACCTGCCCGGTACTTTACAGTGAAGTCGTAGTTAGCGAGTCTTGCTACCCAACGCTGTTCTAGGGCTCCCAGCTTTGCAGTCTCTAAGTGTGTTAGAGGATTGTTGTCTGTGAAAGCTGTGAACGGGGCGGAGGCCAGGTAATGTTTAAAAAGCTCTGTGATCGCCCAGACCAGGGCCAGGAACTCCAGCTTGAAGGAGCTGTAGTTTTCCGGGTTCCTTTCTGTGGGACGGAGCTTTCTGCTTGCGTAGGCTATCACCTTCTCCTTGCCCTGCTGACGTTGAGATAGGACTGCTCCTAAACCTTCATTACTTGCGTCAGTGTACAACAGAAACGGTAGATTGTAGTCAGGGTAAGCCAGGATTTCTTCTCCAGTTAAAGCATCTTTTAACGTTTGGAAGGACTTGTCCTGTTCTGGGCCCCAGTGGAACGGGGGTCCCCTGATCTTGCCGTTTTTGGATTGACCTACTAAGAGATCTTGCATGGGGGCGGCTATCTTGGTATAGCCTTTGATGAATCGTCGGTAGTACCCGACCAGTCCTAGAAATTGACGTACCTCTTTGTGGTTGATTGGTGCTGGCCAGTCCTTGATGACGGTGACCTTATCCGGATCCGGTGCTACGCCTTCGGCGCTGACCACATGTCCTAGGTATTGGACCTTGGGTTTCAGCAGGTGGCACTTGGACGGTTTCAGTTTCATCCAGTACTTGGCCAGTGACTCGAACACTTCACTCAGGTGTTGGAGGTGATCTTCATAGGTCTGAGAGTAGACAATGACATCATCAAGGTATAACAAGACAGTCTCAAAATTCTTGTGGCCCAAACAACACTCCATCAGTCTCTGAAATGTTCCTGGGGCGTTGCACAAACCGAAGGGCATACTGTTGAACTCGCACAATCCCATGGGAGTCGTGAAGGCTGTCTTCTCATGATCCTCCTCTGCAACGGCAACCTGCCAGTACCCACTAGTAAGATCCAATGTGGAGAAGTAATTGGCAGATTTGAGTGCAGCTAGTGACTCTTCTATGCGTGGTAACGGGTATGCATCCTTGTGTGTGACTTTGTTGATTTGCCTATAGTCTACGCACATCCTCATACTACCATCCTTCTTTTTCACCAGGACTAGTGGTGCGGCCCAGGGACTACAGCTATCCCTAATGACTCCTGCATTCTTCATGTCCTGAAGCATCTCTTTTGCTTTCTGGTAGTGAGTGGGTGGTATAGGCCTGTACCTTTCTTTGATGGGTGCTTGGTTGTTTGTGGTGATATGATGTTGTACCCCTTTAATCCTCCCAAAGTCAAGTGGGTGTTTACTGAACACTTGCTCATACTCCCGAACTACCCGGTATACTCCATTTTTCTGGTGAGAGGGTGTATTGTCAGTTCCTACACTGAGATCTTGACACCATTTCTCTAACTGATCTTTGGAGTGAGGGGGTTCATCAGTGACTGTTTGGTTTGAGGATTTTACATCAATCACAGCATCATCTTTTACTTGGTACAATTTTGCAACAGTTGCATATCTTGGCAGTCTGACTTCGTCATCACCATAATTCAATATGCGTACGGGGACTCTCCCCTTTCTTACATCGACTAACCCTCTGGCTGTCAAGAGTGTAGGACTACTGTTGGACATTACAGGTTCTACTACAGCTTGGTAGTCCTGCCCTCTGAGGCCTATGGCTGATCGCCACCAGATCATCATTTCACTTCTGGGTGGTACCACAATTGGAATGGGATCTGTGACCCTTACTCTGCCAATCTCACCATTTGACAAGGTTACCTGTTGTTGATACACCAGAGCTCTGATCTGCTTTTGGATAGCCCTCTTTTCTCTGGGTTTACCGGCTTCAGCACTCTGTTGGAGTAAAAACAACACTTCATCGAGGCATTTGATCATTACATTGGTACCCAATATGACATATGGATCCTTGTGGTTAGGCTTATCCTGGACCACTAAGATACCCTGGTTTTTCAAGTGCACCCTCCCCACCTTTACTGTAGCTTCCCACTGTCCCTCTATGGTAACCGGAATACCATTAGTGGCTTCAAGGTTCATCTCAGGGTTAGGGGGTTCTAGCTTAACATCTGGCCAGAACTGCTTGTAAAGGGTACTGGGGATGGATGTCACCTGGGATCCAGTGTCTATCAAGGCGGAGATCGCGATGCCATCAATGACGATTGGTAAGTATGGACAGTCTCCCACATACTTGTGTTCCCAGCTGGACGTAGGGCCTGGACAGTCTACTCCTGGGGTTGGTCCTTCTCGCCCAGGGGTCGCTCGTTTAAAGGACGGGATTGCAGGTTGCGTCCTCCTAAGTGGTTCTGCTGACTGTTGCGGCGTCTGTCAGGACTGCGGCGGTCTGCAGGTTTTCCTCGCGATGGCTGTGTCTTTCTCCTCATCCACGGAACGTCGTCAGGACTGTCGGCGAGTTGAATCTTGTCCGATGGCCTTGCTTCTGTCTTGGGTCTTCTCCCAGCTTGTAGCTTGGCCACGTCTTTCATCAGCTGCTCGACATTAGCACACAGTTGATCAAACCGGTCAGGTGTTACAGTCTGTGCGCTGGCCTGAATCGCAGGGATTGGAGATGCTGCTGCCGGCACGGAAGGGGTGTCAGTGTACTGCTGCTGCTGCGAAGCGGGATCAGGTACTTCAGCGAGTCGCTGTCCCCAAACTGTTAAGTCTCTCAAGGTATCAAACTCTGCGCCTGGGTTTTGTATGGACCACCAGCTTGCTTGCTTCCTATCCTCAGATAGTTTAAGGCCCACAATAAATTGTCCAATTAACGCTTTGTTCTCATCTCGAGCACTATCAGGATCGACTTGTTTTAACAGTCTGTATGCCTCTTGCAAGCGCAGTGAATAATCAAGGACAGTTTCTTGTGCCCCTTGATTGCAACGATAGAATGACAGTCTTAATCCAGCTTCGGTATGGCACTCAAAGACCCGAGTTAATCTAGCGAATATCTGCTCCACAGATTCCTGAACTTCTATAGGCCAGCTGCGGCTCTGCAGTTCGGCTGCACCGGTTAACTGTCCCATAATAACTGAAGCTCTTTGCTTACCGGTCATCGGGTACATGTCCAGGGCCTGGCATATCTTCCTCTGGAAGTTCTCCAAGGTGCTGGGTACACCGCTGTACTTGGGTAACCAGGTCGCACTAGGAACGTAGGGTAGAGACATCGGCATAATCGGAGCGGGTTGTGGTAGCATACCGCCGACTTGTTGCTGTCCATCAAGAGGTATGTTTTGAGGTACCGCTTGGTCTAGCGGGGGCACCGCGTGATCGGGAGCTGGGTTACTCATGGTCGCTCCCCCTTAGTTAAGCGTAGCCTTTCCCTCAGTTGCAAACGGAAGTGTCGGCCTCGCGGTGAGGAGTGAGGCACCACGGGAGTTTCCGGTTCCTGCTGCGTACGGAGGAAGTCGTCAGAGCGTGGGGGTGGAGCCAATCTTCGCGCCCTCTGCACAGTCACGCCCCTTCTTTTCCCGCCTTTTCGCGCAGCAATGGCGGACCAAATGTAGAGTTCGATATTTACAGTCAATAAATAGCACACAATACCCGTGATAACGGGCCTGCTCGAATCCTGTTCGTGACGCCAAATTCTGACTCACCGTAGCCGGGGGTACACGTAGCGGGCGTTGTTTCTCCTCTGGTCACGGAACCGCGCCTGCGGTGGTGTAGGCCCGGTGGTCCAGATCAATAGGGAAATGGCGGAACAGTGGGGTGATTTGTCTTCGTGACGCCACCTGCGGGTGTTCTGGTAACTTTACCAGCGCTGTTCACCCAAACAGCGCTGGTAAAGTTACCAGAACACCCGCAGGTGGCGTCACGAAGACAAATCACCCCACTGTTCCGCCATTCCCCTATTGATCTGGACCACCGGGCCTACACCACCGCAGGCGCGGTTCCGTGACCAGAGGAGAAACAACGCCCGCTACGTGTACCCCCGGCTACGGTGAGTCATCAGCACAGGAGATGTGGTATGATCAGACTATGTCCCTGTAAGGTTAGACAAATCCATTAAACAGTACATAGCAGGGGCGCATATATAAGATCTCAACACAGGAGATGTGGTATGATCAGACCATGTCCCTGTACGGTCAGACACATCCATTACACAGTACATAGCAGGGACGCATATATAAGATTATCTAAGCACAGGAGATGTGGTATGATCAGACCATGTTCCTGTACGGTCAGACACATCCATTACACAGTACATAGCAGGGACGCATATATAAGATTATCTCAGCACAGGAGATGTGGTATGATCAGACTAAGTCCCTGTACGGTTAGACATATCCATTACACAGTACACAGCAGGGACACATATATAAGATTATCTCAGCACAGGAGATGTGGTATGATCAGACTTGAGTCGGTCGACAGGGTAGGGGTACTCGGATACTGTGGCAGGTGGTTACTTCAGTGGGAATCACGGCTGGTCAGTTCCCGGTTCCGTGCCCTGAACCCTCAATGGCGGGTGGGGGTGATGATCATGGGGGAATTTTAACATGACACCACCTGTGGTGCCTGGAAATAGGGTTACCAGCGCTGGGGCCGGCCGCTGAGGTGATGTAATTGCATCTGTGGTAGTACAGCTCCCCACAGGTGGAGCTTTACCTCAGGCAGCGAGGTGGATGAGGGGAGTAGTAGTCGTCACCTCGATGATACTGTAGAAGCCCTCTGGGCGGTGGATAGAGGGAGACCGGACACCAGATCAGCTCAAACAGTTCTTTACTGGTACCAGGTGGAAAATGGTAAACGGTACAGTCTACTTGAACGGGGTTCGTAGCCGCAGATTTTGAAAGACTTTCCAGAGTCTGTCAGTGATGCCCTTAATATGGGGTTGCTGGTCCTGTCCCTCTGTCTCTCTCTGTGCTTTCCCCTCTTGAGCAAAGTCTCTAGTCCTCGGGGGCTGTTACCTAAAGTCTCTTACTTGTCGGTGTCGTGGACCAAGCTGAGGGACTGATGTTGGGTTTCTTTAGGGGTGCTTTGGCTACCTTGTGTCGGGCCCTCAACTTGCCAGTCTGCAGTTAGGGTTGGACCTTTTACTAGCTGCCTCGGCTCCAGTATGCCGGTGGTGACCTAGGTCTTCCAGCTGGCTCCAACCAGTCCTAGAATAACCCCCTTCCAAGTCTGGGTCACCCCTCTCCTTAGAGGTGCCCTCTTGTTACAGCCGCAGGGTCCCCTGCGTCTGCCATCCTCGCTGTCTCACACCATCTGCCTGACACTACTGTCACTCCCTGTCTCCGGGGGATGGTACACAGCGAGATGGAACGCTCCCCACAGGATGAGCGGAAATCCCCGGAGCCGGGAGCTGCACAGGATGTTGTGAGGCAGCTGCGGGACGCTGCGCTGAATCCAGGAATAATGCACAACCACGCAAAGTCTCTTTTAGGTACCTTTACTGGATGGTAGTCAGGTACACTCGGACCGGGATAGTGAAGTTGGCACTTATGGAGTTTCACAGCAAGCAATGTTAGGCTTCCTTTCTCTACTTCTGGTGCTAAGGTCAGGTGGATGTGGAATCCAGCCGGACCAGGCAGTGTGTTCAATGGAACTTGCTTCACCTGGTTAACAGCACTGAGGGCACTGTAAAAGGGTCTGAGCAGGATCAGTACTCTCCCCTGGGCTCTCGTGGATGGGTGCATCAGGTGGAACAGGTGGCTAAACCTCCTGTTGATGGTGCTGGTTCTCTGTGATGGCTGGGTAGCTCTCACAGCTTCGGTTCCAGTAACCGGTTGATTTGGAAAGAGTTGGATTAACTCTGTATTCCTGAGAGGTGATCTCCTTCTTCCTATTATCCCAATTGCAGGGATCTCCACGGGCTAACAGGCTGGTCGGGCCTAGTGTGTTCCTCATAGGGTGGAGGTTTCACACAGGCTGGCAGCTCTTGTAGCGTCTACCACACTCTGAAGTTTCTCCCTCCAAGACTCTTTTTATAGGGGGAACTGGTTAGAAGTCACCAGTGTAGCTCCCCCTAGAGGCTCGGGGTTGAAACCAGGTGTTCTAAGTGTTGTTTGTGTTGTGGGTTTTGCTGTGCTGTTACTTACTCCATTTGTACCTAAGGATTTCTGTGGTGCCCAACAGGTGCCAGGGTGCCACACTGAGATAATCTTATGTATGTGTCCCTGCTATGTACTGTGTAATGGATGTGTCTGACCATACAGGGACATGGTCTGATCATACCACATCTCCTGTGTTGAGATCTTATATATGCGCCCCTGCTATGTACTGTTTAATGGATTTGTCTAACCTTACAGGGACATAGTCTGATCATACCACATCTCCTGTGCTGAGATAATCTTATGTATGTGTCCCTGCTATGTACTGTGTAATGGATGTGTCTGACCATACAGGGACATGGTCTGATCATACCACATCTCCTGTGCTGAGATAATCTTATATATGTGTCCCTGCTATGTACTGTGTAATGGATGTGTCTGACCATACAGAGACATGGTCTGATCATACCACATCTCCTGTGCTGAGATAATCTTATGTATGTGTCCCTGCTATGTACTGTGTAATGGATGTGTCTGACCATACAGGGACATGGTCTGATCATACCACATCTCCTGTGCTGAGATAATCTTATATATGTGTCCTTGCTATATACTGTGTGATGGATTCCTCTGACTGTACAGGGACATGGTCTGATCATATCACATCTCCTGGGCAGGGGAGGGGAGCATAAGAGTATACAGATATTTTAGTACGGGATTGCAAATTATTCTGTCTTTGAAGTAAAACACTTTTTAAAAACAGGCAAGAAAATGTTTTACTCCCCCCCAAACAAATATCAGCTGTGATCCCGTGGTGTAACACAAGTAACACATATATAAGATTATCTGAGCCCAGGAGATGTGGTATGATCAGACCATGTCTCTGTACGGTCAGACACAACCATTACACAGTACATAGTAGGGACACATTTATAAGATTATCTCAGCACAGGAGATGAGGTATGATCAGACCATGTCCCTGTATGGTCAGACACATCCATTACACAGTACATACCAGGGACACATATATAAGATTATGTCAGCACAGGAGATGTGGTATGATCAGACCATGTCCCTGTACGATCAAACACTTCCATTACATAGTAAATAGCAGGGACACATATATAAGATTATCTCAGCACAGGAGATGTGGTATGATCAGAACATGTCCCTGTACAGTCAGACACATCCATTACACAGTACATAGCAGGGACACATCTATAAGATTATCTCTGCACAGGAGATGTGGTATGATCAGACCATATCCCTGTATGGTCAGACACATCCATTACACATTACATAGCAGGGACACATATATAAGATTATGGGTAGGGTCACATTGCAAACATGAATTGCATTCACCGCATCCGGATCCGGATGCGGTGAATGCAATTCCGGTCACACACATTTTTTGTCAAAAATGTGTGCAGAATACCGCACTGCGGTAACCGGATGGCTCAGGATGTGTAATCCTGAGCCATCCGGTAACTGCATAGTTTGCGGATCCCGGCTATTGCCGGGATCAGCAAACTGTCCTCTGCCTATTCAAGAGTTAAATTTAGTAAGTAAAGTACTGTTTGAGGTCTGTAGGGGGGCTAAGACCCCCCTACAGACCAGCCGCCCACTCCGGTGGGCTTCTACTACAATTTCCTATGGCACGGGGCTCGGATGAGCCCCGTGCATGTCTCCAAACCTCCCGCCCCCCCGTATCACTATACAGGGGTGCCTGCACCCCTCTTGTATAGCGATTCCTGCATGTGGCCCTAAAGTTAGAATACAGAACACATGTAAGCTCATACTTACATGTCATCGTCGGCAGTGTAGTGTGAAATCCCTGGGCGGGGCTGTTTGCTGCAGCCTCCGCCCCCTCATTCCTTATGGCCGCCCCCTCTGTGCCTCATCCAGTGATGTGAGGGCGGCCACGTCATGAAAGGGGCGGGGCTAAATATGTGCCGCGGTTAGCCCCGCCCCTTTCATGACGTGGCCGCCCTCACATCACTGGATGAGGCACAGAGGGGGCGGCCATAAGGAATGAGGGGGCGGAGGCTGCAGCAAACAGCCCCGCCCAGGGATTACACACTACACTGCCGACGATGACATGTAAGTATGAGCTTACATGTGTTCTGTATTCTAACTTTAGGGCCACATGCAGGAATCGCTATACAAGAGGGGTGCAGGCACCCCTGTATAGTGATACGGGGGGCGGGAGGTTTGGAGACATGCACGGGGCTCATCCGAGCCCCGAGCCATAGGAAATTGTAGTCGAAGCCCACCGGAGTGGGCGGCTGGTCTGTAGGGGGGTCTTAGCCCCCCCTACAGACCTCAAACAGTACTTTACTTACTAAATTTAACTCTTGAATAGGCAGAGGACAGTTTGCTGATCCCGGCAATAGCCGGGATCCGCAAACTATGCAGTTACCGGATGGCTCAGGATTACACATCCTGAGCCATCCGGTGACCGCAGTGCGGTCCCAGAAACGCTGCGAAAACTGCTGCCTGCATGATTTAAAACGCAGGCAGCAGTGCCGGATCCGGCCACCGGATGGCTTGTGAAGCCATCCGGTGTTTTGCATAGGCTCCTATGAGGAGCGTTTCCTGGTCCGGTTTGGAGCTTTTTGAAAGCTCCAAACCGGATCAGGATTTATAAAAACAAAACGCAGATGTGACCCTAGCCTATGAGGCTTTAGAAAAACGGATCTGTTAAATTTAGGGTGCCAATAGTGTCTCCTGAGCTCCTGGTTGTTTTTTGGACTTAGTCATTTTTTCACCTAAAACACATATGCGTTAACGCATGGTACCTATATGTACTTAGTTGAGAAAAGAAACCGGGCACTGACCTTGTTGCATTGAAGTCCTGTGTGTAGAGGCATTCATGGATCTGGGTTGCTCAGCTGTAGATGCAGGGATCAATTAAGAACTTAAGAAGAAAACAGCAGCACTCTGGGATCCTTTATTCCAAGAACAGCTTTATTCCAAAAGTTTACATCGGTGGGTGCAGGGAAGAGAGGATGGAGGGACTACGGTGACAGTTTCGCGTGCTCTGCACGCTTCAGCGGGTCCTGTACTCAGGACCCGCTGAAGCGTGCAGAGCATGCGAAACGGTCACCGTCGTCCCTCCGTCCTCCCTTCCCTGCACCCACCGATGTAAACTTTTGGAATAAAGCTGTTCTTGGAATAAAGGATCCCAGAGTGCTGCTGTTTTCTTCTTAAGTACCTATATGTACCATGTGTTAAAGTGATCCTAAACCCAGAAACTGACCCCCCCTTATCTTTAGACCTGTCCCTGCACCCCCTCTTACCATTTCTAGGTAAATGGTAAGAGGGGGTGCAGGGACAGGTCTAAAGATAAGGGGGCTCAGTTTCTGGGTTTAGGATCACTTTAACGCATGCGTCTTCCATAGGGCCCCATATTAAAAAAAGCATGCTTTCTTTTGCTACACCCAAAAAATGCTGCTAGCAGCGTTTTTTGGGATGCTGAACAAAAACGCATGCATTTTTGAAAAACGCAGTGACACTTAAGTGCTCCATGCGTTAACGCATATGCATTTTTGGACTTAGAAAAAAAGAAGACAAAAATGATCCCAAAAACGGATCCAAGGCAAAAACGAATGCCATGTGTGACCCTGGTCTATCTTGGCACAGGAGATGGGGTAGGATCAGACCATGTCCCTGTATGTTCAGACACATCCATTACACAGCACATAGCAGGGACGCATATATAAGATTATGGGTAGAGTCACATTGAAAACAAGAATTGCCTCACCGCATCCGGATCCGGATGCGGTGAACGCAATGCCGGGCACACACGTTTTTGTTCACAAATGTGTGCAGAATACCGCACTGCGGTCACCGGATGGCTCAGGATGTGTAATCCTGAGCCATCCGGTAACTGCATAGGTTGCGGATCCCGGCTATTGCCGGGATCAGCAAACTTATTAGAGAGTTAAATTGATTACCTAAAGGACTGTTTGAGGTCTGTAGGGGGGCTTAGACCCCCCTACAGACCGGCCGCCCACTTCGATAGCCTTCTTCTACAATTTCCCACCTGGCACGGGCTCCTCGGAGCTGCGTGCATGTCAACCAAAGTTGCCCCCCCCCCCCGTATCACTATACAGGGGTGCATACACCCCTCTATTACAGTTATGCTTTAATTATGTGTACTACATAAAGTCTAATTACAGTCGGCATGTAAGTTCATACTTACATGCTCTGGTACTAGGCAGAGTCCAGGGAATTCCATGGGCGGGGCTGTTTGCGGCAGCCTCCGCCCGCTCATTCTTGATGGCCGCCCCTCTGTGCCTCATCCAGTGATGTGAGGGCGGCCGCGTCATGAAAGGGGCGGGGCTAACCGCGTCACATAGTTAGCCCCGCCCCTTTCATGACGCGGCCGCCCTCACATCACTGGATGAGGCACAGAGGGGGCGGCCATCAAGAATGAGCGGGCGGAGGCTGCCGCAAACAGCCCCGCCCATGGAATTCCCTGGACTCTGCCTAGTACCAGAGCATGTAAGTATGAACTTACATGCCGACTGTAATTAGACTTTATGTAGTACACATAATTAAAGCATAACTGTAATAGAGGGGTGTATGCACCCCTGTATAGTGATACGGGGGGGGGGGCAACTTTGGTTGACATGCACGCAGCTCCGAGGAGCCCGTGCCAGGTGGGAAATTGTAGAAGAAGGCTATCGAAGTGGGCGGCCGGTCTGTAGGGGGGTCTAAGCCCCCCTACAGACCTCAAACAGTCCTTTAGGTAATCAATTTAACTCTTTAATAAGTTTGCTGATCCCGGCAATAGCCGGGATCCGCAACCTATGCAGTTACCGGATGGCTCAGGATTACACATCCTGAGCCATCCGGTGACCGCAGTGCGGATCCCAGAAACGCTGCGAAAACTGCTGCCTGCATGATTTTTAACGCAGGCAGCAGTGCCGGATACGGCCACCGGATGGCTTGTGAAGCCATCCGGTGTTTTGCATAGGCTCCTATGAGGAGCGTTTCCTGGTCCGGTTTTGAGCTTTTTGAAAGCTCCAAACCGGATCAGGATTTAAAAAAATAAACGCAGATGTGACCCTAGCCTATCTCAGCACAGGAGATGTGGTATGATCAGACCATGTCCCTGTACGGTCAGACACATCCATTACACAGTACATAGCAGGGACACATATATAAGATTATCTCAGCACAGGAGATGTGGTATGATCAGACCATGTTCCTGTATGATTAACTCAGCACAGGAACACTTTTTTAAACACATCCAGTTGTGAAAATTATTATTATTCCAAGAAGAATTGATTAAAATTAACTCTAAAATTAATTGTGTTTGTGGGAAACCCCCTTTAAAGCTTTTATTTATTACAGACAAATGTTGTATGGATAAACATAGAAATATAAAGGAAACTGAATTGAACTGGAGCATTTAAAGGGACACTGTCAGGTCATTTTTCAGTATGATACTAATATTACCCTTGAATAGTGCCTGGGAAGACCTTTTAAAAACATGTAAAATCATTATTGTACCATTTGTAGTTTCCATGTTATCAGCATTGTCAGACGCTTCAGGGAGCTTCTCAATCAGTCTTCTCCATTATAAGCAAACAGGAATAGTCTGGCTACTGTATAAACTGTCATGTAATTATGCACTACCTCTCAGCAGCTCTCTCCTCCCCCCTCCTCACGTTGCTCCAAGTGCAGAGTGGTTTCAGTTTCCATAGGAGCTTCCGCCTTCTGTGCTGTTAAGGACACGGAGGGAGAGAGCTATTGCAAATCTACCTTATCTAGACTTCATTTGTTTCTCTTAGCAGGTATCTCTGCTGTGACAGTTTCTGTGTTGTATTTGTTGTATTCTTATGATGCTGCAAACAAAGAGAGCAGAGAGGAGAACAGCCCTACCCCACTGATCTCATGTGCAGTAATGTGATGTGAATATGTGACATGCATATTCATACTATGGGGAGTGGACAGCAGAGAACTAAGTGGATCATTCACTGTGATTAACAGATGGAATAAATCTTTATATTTGAAGTCTACAGAAGATAGTAGGGGAATATACATAAAAGAAATACATAAATAGACAGAGCTTAGAGAAAGGAATTAGAAAATGATAGCGGCTACATATGGATTTTTGACCCGACAGATTTCCTTTAATTTCCAATCCAATCAACAGAATAGCAGAGGAATTTGGATTTTTAGGCTTAATTATTTGACAGACGTGTTATTACTCACCAGCAGTGGTTCTCCTAACATCCACCGTGGTGGGACGTTCGGTAGGTAATGGGTATGAATCTGCAAAAGAAACAGATTTTATTTGGTTTCAATAAAGTAAGAACATTGATATAATATGCATATCATCTTAAATAATAATGATTATCAATCTATTATAATTTAAAGAGAAACTCAACATTGAACCTGTTTTTTAAGTTTCGTCAGGCACTGATAATTGGTGCCTATCCTGATACCCCTACCAGTTACTCAATATCCCCTCCCCAAACAGTGTTTAGGGCAATAGAAGGGAGCACACAGTTTGTGTCTCAGCGCGCATATAAAGTAGAGTATAGATTCAATAGAAAATATAAATTACAAAGTCTATGTGCTGGTACTTGAACCCGTACACCACTATGTGTGCAATCAGAGAAAAGCTGTTCAGGGGTCTATTTAAGGAAAGATTGGCATTCTAACGACCCCGATGCTACCAATTTTCTGGTCTTAAATTGCATGCCGAAAAAAAATGTTCAAAGTTTAGTTATTCTATGAAGTCATAACTTTATTCATTACTTTTTTTTATTCTTTAACATAAAGGTTTTTAATCTAAAATGTAAAGAGGTTGTCCACTACATAGACAATGATGATCTTTTCTAAGGAGATGTCCTCAATGTCCGATCTGCCCGCCAATCAGTTGTCCTCGGTGTGGCGGCAGCATGTGGCCAGAAGTGTTTAGTTCTAGCGCTGCTCCGTCTTTTGATAGTGGCCGTGGCAAGGTACTATACATACAACTCCTATTTAAATCAATAGGACGTGGACGTGAAGTAACTGGCCACAGCCACTATTAGCAGACGGGGCAGCGCTAGAACTAGACACTTCAGGCCACTGGCTGCCGCTACCGGCACCGAGAACAGCTGATCAGTTAGAGTGCCGGGTGTCATGTCCCAGCTGATCAGATATTGATGACCTCTCCTGAAAATAGGTCACAAATGTCCAAGTAGATGACATTCTCTTTAATGTAAATATATTTAAATGCAAAAATTATCTAATTTAATAAAATGATACTCTAACTGGGAAATAGCTGTGCACTATCTAAAAAATGTATTAAAAAAAAGTTTACTCATGGAAAAAAAATGCCTAGAGTTTCATAAGACCTTGACAATCATTGTACTCATTGCACACTATCTGCACTTGGTGAAAGTTCTCTGCCGGCCATACTACCAAGTTCAGCATAAAAGGAGAAGTCCCCGAGGACCATGAAATCTTTTAGTGTCACACTGGAGATTTTTACTATTAGAAAGAAGCTTCCCAAATTATATTTATGAGGATGGGGTGTCAGAAGACACCTTTGCTCTTCAAAAAATATTTTTTGCCCGGCAAATGTTTTCTGATAAACACCTAGGCTATCATCCTGCTGTCGGTATACCTAATAAATATTTACAAGCACACTGTGATTCATCCAGCTTCAGGCAGCCTGCGTGCTCTACAATTCTCATGATATGACTTATGAGGATGTATTTGCCTTTGTTAGATCAAGATTTTACACTCTTTCCTTGTTGGATGACTACACTCTATTGCAAATGTGTCTTCAGAGAGGAAGTAGATTTGAAATCTAGTGCCACCTATTGAAAGTAGCAATCCTAAAAGTCAAAATTGGCCCTTTATCAAGCTTTTTCATATAATTTAGAATTAAACCAGACGAGAAAATCAATCTGCAGACACGATGTTTATAGAGTTTCTGGTTTGGCTATAATCCTATGCCATACGACAAGGCTACTTCCTAGGCTGGAAACATACTATCCTACTTACGTGCAAGTCTCTCGGATGAGACTCAGATCAGTGATGCTGAATGGCCTCTCTCTCTCTGTATTGTCAGCTGCTTGTGTTTTTGTGCAGCTCCACACTCTTATCCAGAGAGGGAGAGGCCGTTCAGGGTCACTAATCCGAGTCTTGTCCGAGAGACTCGCACGTAAGTAGGATAGTGTGTTTCCAGCCTAAAGGTACCTTTACACGCCGCTACAGAAAGTTGAAAACAACCGGGTTACGGAGACAAATGTATCTTGCACCGTCAAATCAACCCGAGGTAGCGGCGTGTAAAGTAGCTAGTTGCCACCCGTCACTTTCGGCACCTGTTTCAGAGCAGTGCTCTAAAACAGGTTGATTTCAACCCGATGGTAGCGGCGTCTAAATACGGTACAGGAAGGTTTTTTCGCCACCTAGTTAGCTCCCTGGGGCGTGACACAGCCTCCGGGAAAACGCCCCCCTTCAGCGATCATTGGTGGAAGCTCCTGCGTTGCGATTAGTTGTCGCTGCATAGGGCGGCATATTTAAGGAGCTGACCAGTCACACTACACATTTGCAATAGCGTCACGTATTAGCCAGCCTCCTGCGCTGGCTGGCCAATCATGATGATATTGCATTGTCCAATCATTGTACGAGCGTCTCGTAATCCACAACTCTGGCACGCCTATGTGTTGTCCCTGCTGCCCCAGGTCCTCCCATATTACCTTCTGTTGCGGCGTGTAAATGAGGGACGGTGCTCAACAGAAGGTAACTTGAGGCACCCGGCGGTGCATCCAGAGATAGATTCAACCTTCTGTAGAGCACCTTGTAGCGGCGTGTAAAGGAGGTATCGGGTACCGTTTGCAACCATTGGTACGTGCTCGTGCACGTAAGGCTAAATTGAAATTGGCTTATTTGCTAACATCTTCCCGGGACATTTCTCTTCAATGAAAAGTTATGGTCCAAGAATTGAATATCCTTTATAATGCTCTGAAATCTGGAGCGTAACGTGAAGAGGCCCAGAAATTCAGTGCTTAGTGGCATTGATTAGAAGATTTGCTGAGACCCAGATGGGTGACAGTGAGGACTGGAGGGGTTGGATAGGTGAGTGGTAGTGTCTAAAAATATGTTTTTTTAATGTGATGATGGCCCTTTATGGTTCAGCAAAATAGCAACCAGCTGGCATTTTTGCAACATTTTTTGCAAACAGATTCCTTCATCTGTAGTGCCTGGTATTGCAGGTTGTTAATCAGTTGATCAGTGGGAGTCCTGAGAGTTCATCTCCACTTATCTAATAATAATTCACCCTATACCAAAGTCCAGGGAAACTGCATTAACCCAGGCAGATTTCTCACTAATTCTTTCTCTCAATGATTTCTGTAAAAGTCAATATATAAATAGAATTGAAGAAAAAGTCGTCAGCAAATCAAATATTTGTGGTCATATGATGAGTGCTGGACATTAAAGGGAATCTGTCAGGTCAAAAATCCATATGTAACTAACCTCATTTTCTAATTGAATCAGTGAAGCTCTTTCTATTCATATATTGATTTGGTTTATATCCCCTTATCATCTTTAAACTGCAAAAAAAATTGCATTCGATCTGTCAATCACAGTGAGTGATCACTTAATTTTCTGCAGCCCAGTCCTCAGGGATAAATATTCATGTAGTGACATCACTTCACTGTCCTCCTTTGGGTCTGTATCCTGTTGTTTGTGTGGCTTTCCAGCCACAGTGAAGAGGAGACCGGAGAGGGGAGGAGGTGTGTGCTCTTTGCAGGTGCACATCTGACATCTGAAAACAGTTTCTGTGTTGTATTTGTTGTATCCTTACGATGCTGCAAACAAAGAGAGCAGAGAGGAGAACAACCCTCCCCTACTCATCTCATGGGCAGTAATGTGATGTGAATATGTGACATGCATATTCATACTATGGGGAGTGGACAGCAGAGAACTAAGTGGATCATTCACTGTGATTAACGGATGGAATGAATCTTTATATTTGAAGTTTACAGAAGATAGGAGGGTAATATACATAAATGAAATACATAAATAGAGAGAGCTTAGAGAAAGGAATTAGAAAATGATAGCGGCTACATATGGATTTTTGACCTGACAGATTTCCTTTAATTTCCAATCCAATTGACAGAATAGCAGAGGAATTTGAATTTTTAGGCTACATTATCTGAGAAACCTGTTACTACTCACCAGCAGTGGTTCTCCTAACATCCACCGTGGTGGGACGTTCGGTAGGTAATGGGTATGAATCTGCAAAAGAAACAGATTTTATTTGGTTTCAATAAAGTAAGAACATTGATATAATATGAATATCATCTTAAATAATGATGATTATCAATATATTATACAGTAATTTAAATGACATCTTCATTGTGTGTATCTGAGGTATGTGTGTAGTGTATGCTGGAGATATTTCTGTGTTTATAAGAACATTGAATCAATTCCTCAGCAGATGCACACATTGCATGTATGTAAGAAAAGTTCATATAGACACATAGAAATCTCTTATGGACAACACACACATTTAAGCACAAAACACCTCCCCTCTCTCCTATCTCTTCCTCCCCCTTCAAAGGAGCCCGCAGAAACCTGATATTTTCAGTGACTAACTTCAGCATAGAGCACAAAGGGGAGGTACAGAATACCAGCTTGGATAAGCGTGCTTATTTAAACAACATTTACATACCCAGACTATTCACTAGTCTGGTCAACTATTTTTATTGCTGATGATAGCTGCCTGCAGGGTGTGAAGATGGTTATAGCAATAAATCTATAGAGGGTTCAGTAATGATTTTTACATGTTTTAAAAGGTCTGCCCAACACTATTCAAGGGTGCTATTAGTATCATACTGAAAAATGACCTGACAGATTCCCTTTATATTTAACAGTGATTATATATTGCCATGTTTGGATTTAGCATGTTACAGTCCTTTGGTAATTGTATGTACACCATAGACAAGTCCTGTAACATGACGACTGGTAAAGTCATTATGGCTTCAGTCACATGGCTTTTTACTTTATGCATTAGGCTACTTTTATATAGTGCATGGACTGAAGAGTGGTTCAGATGTAAAATAGATGGATAAAGATGTGAATCTAAAGGGAACCTGTCACCTCCTAAAAGCCACCTAACCTATCAATACATGTCCCTGCACCTTCCTATTAGCATTATAACCATCCCTCTCTGTGTTAAATGCTTCCTTTCAAAGTTGAAATAAACACTTTGATACTTGCTCATTAGGATGATAATGAAGTGGGGACAATATGCAATTGTCCCCAGGGCGTGCTGTTTTGCAGCCTCCAGGATCCAGCCTCTCTGTACTGCTTTGCTTGTGCAGGCTCTGCCCCTCCTCCTCTCCCCCTCTCTGTCACTCACAGCATGCAAATCATTTGTCCTGCCTTCTCCTCCACATCACAGCAGCACAGACAGAGAGGCTGCATCCTGGAGGCTGCAAAACAACACGCCCTGGGGACAATTGCATATTGTCCCCACTTCATTATCATCCTAATGAGTAAGTATCAAAGTGTTTATTTCAACTTTAAAAGGAAGCATTTAGCACAGAGAGGGATTGTTATAATGCTAATAGGAAAGTGCAGGGACATGTATTAATAGGTTCGGTGGCTATTAGGAGGTGACAGGTTCCCTTTAAATGTTGAATATTGTAGAATTATAGATAGGCAGAGTTGGAAGAGACATCCTGGGTCATCTGGTGCTCTAAGCAGGATTTACTTAATCATCCGAGATGGATGTATGTCCACCCTTTGTATGAAGACTTCCATTGAAGGAAAACTTGCCACCTCTCGTGGTCGCCTGTTCAACTTATTAATCACCCTCACTGTCAACAAGTTTTTTCTAATATCTAATCTGTGTCTTGTCCCATTCAGTTTCATGCCATTGCTTCTAGTCTTTCCTTGTGCAAATGAGAATAAAGCCAATTGCTCTACAGTGTGACATGCCTACAGATATTTGTAAGAAAAAAAAAAATCCCTGGTCTGTGGAGCGCTAGGGCTAGAGATAAATGGCACTACCTGATGAAGGCAGCACTCTGCTGCAGAAACGCGTAGTGGCCTGTAAGAGGTTAATAAAGAAACCTTTTCTAAAATAACCCTAGTGCCATTTATCTCTAGCCCTAGCGCTCCACAGACCAGGGATTTTTTTACTCTCAGCTTCTTGCACTTGTGCACACCTGGCAAGAGCAGCTCTGGACAAGAGATACAATTAATCCTAGATCCTGAGTTCCATGACCTAGCAATAAAACACGGTCACCGTAGTAGGACCTGTGGTGACATCTTTCCGGTCATTGATCGCGACAGGAGCTGGAGCTCCCGGAGCAACTTTCGGTGCCTCCACTATACCTCCAGGCGGAGGTGGATTCACAGGCGTAAGACCGCAGTTGTGCAGGGTTGCACAACCACCTCTGGTGAGTGGCTACACAGCCCTGGGCCTAAATCCACTTTAAAAACTTTCTTCACATGCGCTCCCACGCCCTCCCCCCTTTTTGTCTTACAGATATTTGTAGACAGCTATTAAGTTTCCTCTCAGCAAGCTAAACATTCCCAAATCCTGTAAACGTTCCTCATATTACATGGTTTACAGGCCGCTCACCATTCTGGTCGATCTTCTCTACACTTGCTCCAGTTTGTTGATGTATTTCTTTAAATGTGGTAACCCAGAACTGGACACAGTATGCAGATGAGGTCTGACCAAAGAGGAATCGAGGGCGTTAATGACCTCAAGTGATGTGTATGCTTCTGTTAATACATCCGAGAATTGTGATTGCCTTTTTTTGCTGCTGCATCACACTGTTGACTCCTGTTTAGTCCTCTATTAGTATACCCAAGTCTTTTTCACACGTGCAGTTGCTTATCTCTCTTCCTCCCATTCTGTATAATCTTTTTTAATTTCTCTTGCTCAGATGCAGGACTTTGCATTTCTCCCTGTTATAAACCATTCTGTTAGTTGCTCCCACTTTTCCAGTTTGTTTAGATCTTTTTGAATCCTCTCTCTCTCTCTCCCACTCACTCACTCTCTCTTCTCTAGTATTAGCTATCCCTCCTAGATTTGTGTCATCAGCAAACTTAATCAGTTTACCCTTAATTCCTTCATTCAAATCATTGATAAAGATGTAAAAAAAACACTGGGCCCAGTAAAGAGCAATGCTCTTGAGACATTCTTCCAACTACATGTGCAGCCATTTATGACCATTCTTTTGATCCAATCACTAATCCAGTTATGGATCAACCTGATAGTTGCCTTGTCCATTCCATACTTAGTCCTTTTTTCCATTAGGATGGTGTGGGATACTTTAAATGCTTTGCTGAAGTCAAGATACACTATATCTACTGAATAAAATTTTTCTGATCCACCCAGTCAGTAATTACTTTAACTTGTGTTTTATTGCAACATATTGTCTTTAAATTACCTGTGATCTGTATAGTTGAGATGTCTATTTTGTACTTTGTTGTAAGCTGGGAATGGTTTTCTTGGATGCCAATAGTTAGAGCCTCCTGAATATTTTCATTCAATAGACCTTTTGTAAATTCTACAGTGAAAACCACAATGATGCTGCCATTTCTATAGATAGAGAAGTAGGACAAAAATGAAATTAGTACAACAAATTCTTAAAGTGTTTATCCCCTTGAACATCCCATCAATTTTAATCATATAATAGAACTAAAATGAAAAATAAAATGCAAATTTGTAAAGTCTTGCTTAAAAATAACATGCTACTTTGGTAATGTATTACTGCTGAGTAGATCTATGTGTCTCTATGGTTACAGACTACAAACAAACCCATGTAGTCTGGAGTTGCTTTATTGTATATTTCAGACTTTTATGATATCCACAGAAGCTGTCTGAAATGGGAAAACCACTTTATTGGAAATGTATTGTCGATATGTAGCAGTAATTAAACCCAGATACATATACATATCCTTTTTTCCTTACTTATTTCCTTATTCCTGATTTTAATTACTGTTGTTAGATATTTTTATTCAATTGTCTCTATATGATTTTATGAATTTAGATCTTTGTCAAAGTCTGAACCCAAGAGTCCAACGGGACAGCCTACTCAACGACTGATTGCTAAATCTTTAGTAATCATGATAAGATGGCTGCCAAAAGGCCACCCACTGGACTACTAACCCTAGAATGGGTTCCCATTAAAGAGGACCTGTCACCCCCCTGCTGCATGGCAATCTAAATGCAGCACTGAATGCAGCATGTCTGCTGCATTCAGGGAAGGGGTCCCCCATGTGTCTGTGTGCTGTGTTCCCTGAGATATAGGCTTAGGGAACTCACTGTTAGAAGCCCTGTGGCTGGAGTGAGCTTGATTGACAGGGACCATTCCCTCCCCCTCTGCCTGCTACTGTGCTGTCAATGCTTTCCTCCTCTTCTGCTCTCTGTCACTCAACCTGCCATGCAAATCATTTGTCTAGACGTCAGCTCCAGATTCCTGCCCTACTCTATGAATAAAGTATTAACAGCACAGCAGGAGGCGGCACAGAGAGGCAGAGGGGGAGGTAATGGCCCCCATCAATCGAGCTCACTCCAGCCCCAGATAATGCCTTCTAACAGTAAGTTTCCCTAAGCCTATATCTTGGGGTGCACAGCACACAGACACATGGGGTACCCCTTCCCTGAATGCAGCAGACATTCTGCATTCAGTGCTGTATTTATAAGTAATATAATGCTGGGCTCACTCCACAGTGTAACAGAAAGTAGGACCATTTTTTCTCCTCCATGGGTTGTCCATGTGCTGTCTGTATGCAATCTGTTTTTTTTTTCCCAACAGCTATACAGGAATTTTCACAGTTTATTATTTTACCGAACTGTTATGTATCGATACAAATCAGATGTCATACAAAAGGTATATATGGCATCAGTTTTCTTTCCTACACTGTGCTGATTTTGGAGTCAAATTGCAGCATGCTAAGATTTTTTTGTTATGGCAAATACAGCTGAACCCCCCCCCCAGATCTGCACTTCCCCATAAATAACAGTGGTTTGAGTGCAATCAGTTTGCACTTGTATGATTTATATGCTTATGTGACAAACCCCCAAAAGGTGATTTCTGACAAGACAGGCAGTAATTATATCAAATATCAATTTAAAGGGAATTGGTTGTAATTTTTTTGCTTATAAACTATGCCCATCACCTATAAGGTCATGTGAATGGGGTTACTGTAACCATTTAGATTCTCAGTTTTGCCACTGGTTACCTCAGAAGAAGAATTTTATACTTGTCCTATGCTGTATGTAAATTGCGCTTTCTGGTCTAATAGGTTCCCCAGATTGTGATCATTGCCGCCCCACTCCTGTCGAATTCTAATTACAAGTATGTGATTGATGTCTCTATGTCACCCACATAGTGCCTGAAGTCTTGCACCTGCACAGTGGAATTAGAGACATGCGGAGATGCTCCTCACCTATTAAGCAGCCACTGTGCATATTCCACTGTGCAGGCATGAGACCTCAGCCTCTACATCATCCACATTGTGCCCGAAGTCTCACGCCTGCACAGTGGAAATACTGTTTTTTCAACAGGGCACAGTGAGGGGCGCCTGCTCAGGTCTCTGATTCCACTGCACAGGCATGAGACTTCGGGGACTGTTTTGGTGATATAGAAATGTCATACACTTGCCTGGAATTCATAGCGTGAAGAAAGGAAGATGGTGTAAATTCTGTGCAAAAAGAATGATCCACTCCAATTGGATATGAAAGATGACTTTCTTTTCGCTACACGTTTTAAGGCTAACACTTGCCCCTTCTTCAGAAGAATTCATATATGTCATCTCAAAGAATTAGAATATTATCAAAAATTATATAAAAAAATATTTATATCGTCATGTTTCAGTGTGTTTCTGGGAGCCCTGAAGGAATAACGGACTGTGGGTATACTATGGGAACAAAAATACCCGTCCCAAATAATTGACGCGACTACCCTGAGTAGCTTAAGATGGCCATGAAGATTTACTTAAGGTTATTAAAAATATAAATACAATAAATTAATCATAAAAATATTCCAACGAAATTTGGATGGTAACACATCCATCCTTTAACTCATCAATCCACATAAACGTTAACTTTATGCGCCCATTTGGGACTGGGTGACTTCTCCCCAACAAGTAAAGCCTCTCGACAAAGTTCAAAACGATCCAATACATGAAGTGATCCATTATGTTTACGCCTTCTCTGTCATCCACAGCTTGACTGACAGTTTCCTCACAGTTGTGGGTATAAATACTCCTTGCTCCTGCTCAAAAGCGGCAGCCAATCATATGGCTGACCAGCCAACGGTCCAGGCGGCCACTCACAGCATGCCTGGACCCTGTTACCAAGCTGCCTTAACCAATCATGGCAACTTTCCACCTGAGGATACCTCAGGGCTGTCTACAATATGTTTCACCAACACCTTCTATAACCCTATTGCCTCAATAAAACAGAATGACCAAAATATAATTCAGTGTAGCATGTACCCATGAACCCCACACACTAAAAGCTTTGCGGGTCGCCAATAAGAACAGAGCCCCTTATTCACATTGACAGATAAACATCCCAAATAATTGACATGACTACCCTGAGTGGTTTAAGATGGCCATGAGGCTTTACTGAAGGTTGTTAAAAATATAAATACAATAAATTAACCACAAAATATTACAACGAAATTTGGATGGGAGCACGTCCATCCTTTAACTCATCAATCCACATAAACGTTAACTTTCTGCGCCCATTTGGGACTGGGTGACTTCTTCCCAAATGGACTCACAGCATCGGTGAGGCCCCTCAAGCCCAACAGCCATCTCTCAACCACAACTTGTAATCCTAGGTTAAAAATGTCCAGGCCAACGTCGCTGAGGTGCACGCCGTCAGACCTTTACACTCCTGGTAGAAACCCCTACAAATCGATATGGCGGTAAGAAAATCCACCTAGAACATGCATAAACCTAGCTATCGTTATATTAACCCGTTTCCTAATGTTATCTGAAAAACACAGATAGCAATCGGTCCAGATGAGGTGGGGAACGACCTCCGAAAAGACCAAATCGGTGGATGGAAAACTCTCCCTCATCACTTGTAAATCTCGCTTGATATTACAAAGAAGTTCGAAAATTTTGACATTCCCCAGGTCGTTCCCCACCAAATTAAGAATAATAAGATCTGGATGTGGAGCAACCAATGCAAGTTTGGGTAAAAGAGTACACAGTGCTTCCCACTGAATACCTCTCCTACCAAACCAAAAAATGGACACCTCTAATGGATCAAATGAGAAGTTTGAGGAGAATGTCTGGCATTTTGCACTCTTCTTCAACCAGTAAACATGAGAATGTCCTATAATCCAAATGATTTTAACACCTGAAAGTCAAAATTAGAATTAAACAATCGCATTTGGGCGGATACAAAGGCGCACTCTATGAGAAGACCATCTACCTAGCCTCCGGATCTGTGCTTCTGACATACCCGCCGATGCTGCGCCAATGCAGGACAAATGCGCTGATATTTGAGAATTGGTCAAGCCTAGTGCTTGAACGCATTTATGTAGAGCTGAATCAAATTGAAAGGCCAAAAGAAGGGATCCATTTTCGTGAATGAACAAGGGTTTGTACCCATTCAGGCGGACCGCTGCCCAATTGCAAAGCTTAAATAATGGGCAAATTTTTGAATCCCGAATTGCATTCAAACGGATTACCGTGCCCCTTCCCAACTGGTCCGGTTTTGACCGTCGCAGAAAGACTTTGAAAAAGGTCTGCCTGCTCACGCTTGCTGCTACTAACTAGCTTGCTAATTCGGAATGCACTGAAAAAGGCCAAACTGAAGCATGCACGAAAGAGCAAAACCTCAAATTTTTTTTATAACAAATAGATGGCAATACATGCCAAAATGTAAGCAATAACTCTAAAGATATAGCTCTCCTCCCGTCGGGGCGGAAGTGTCTTTTTTAACCCTTTAAACAGTTGCTTTATTGGAAAAAATGCAAACAATGACTCATTACTGCATAACTTTAGGAAAAACTAAATTCCCGAAAACATTTTCTGGACTTTAGAAAAACAACAATTTTGTGATAACAAATAATGTATGTAATCCAAAACCAACTGAACATCGGCCACTCGACAGTCAGCCTTAATGTTATGGCAATGCCAGCACCAGTCCTCCCATGCAGCCACATATGCAGCCCAGGTAGCAGAAGACACTGAAGTCCCGATATGATCAGCCACTATGACTGTAATTGAATCCATAGGTGTCCCAGGCATGAAGTCCTGTCTTGATTCATCGCGGAATGCAACCATACGATTACAGCAGGCTCTGGTAAGAAAAAGAAGTATGAGACAAAAAACTTGCACCTACATAAACCTGACCCTTTAACCATATGAGAAAAGATAAACATAAAAATGCAAACTAACGAATAAGTGAATTGACGTTAGGGTTTTTTGAAGATAGCATGTTGAAAACCATCACTAAACATTTGTCCATCTGCTGTCCCAAAACCGAAAAGCCACTAGAACTGAAAACACTTTGCAACATGTAATACTGAATCCAGACGCTCCATTGCACCATGAGGGCCAAGGGCAAACAACCGACTGGGAACTGAAATGAACCGCAAGCTTATCACAATCGGTATCATACACGAAAAACCACAATTCTGACAACGCAACAAAGACTTTCTGGATACTGCAGCAGCCATTAAACTGCTCTATGAAATGGAGCCAAACTCGTAGATCTTTCTTCATCTCGCTTGACAGGCGAATGTGCGCTCTTGTGGAAGTTAACCCCTTAGCGCCATCATACAAATGCCTACAGAATGCTCTGCCCATCGGCATTATGGGGAGAGCAAAATTCAAGCTCCCCAATAAAGATTGCAGTTGATGTAACATAACCTTTTCTTGGTCCAAAACCCCCCAAATTTTTAACTGGATACCATTCCATTTTTTCACGCAGAAGACGCAGCTCCATCTTGGCAGAATCAATTTGAATACCTAGAAAATCCAAAGAAATCCATGGAAAAAACGTTTTTTAGGATCCCGAAACACTTCATCAACTTACAAAAACCCGAAACAACTGACGTACAATCATCATTGTCTGCAGGTCCCATAAATACAAAATCATCGAAACACACTACCTCAAGGAACCGCTTGCACTGTTGCCCACTCAGGAAAAGATGAAAACGCCTCAAAGTAAAAACATGAAAAAGCCAAACCCATTGGAAGGCAATGGACAAAGAAAAAAGCACCCCGAAGGTGAAATTCCACAGAATTAAATCCCCCTGGAAACACCGGAAGCAGGCAAAATGCTGATTTAATATCAGCTTTCACCATCAAAGCCCCTTTTCCAAAACGCTGTAAATATACAATAGCAACATCAAAGGAAGTGTATGAAACCGCTGGGAGATCGCATGACGCCTCGTCAATCAGGGAAAAATCTCTGGGCTATGACAAATGGTGTTTAACCCGGAAAGCTCCTGCTTCCTTTTTGGGGGACAACTACAAGGGGGAAGACTCTGACATTAACAAACGGTGGATGTGAGAAAGGGCCTGCAGTCTGGCCTAGACCCAATTGCTTAGACATACATTCTGCTATGGAATCACCGTGCAGGAAAACCGAAACTGAATTCTTGTGAACAGCACAACCCTGGTCATTAAATTTCAGTACATGGAAGCCAAACTGAAAGCCTTCAATGAGCAGCTAAGCTTTCTTCCGGTCGCATTGCATCCAGTCTCACCGAGGTCCTGCCCTTTAGGCCCTGTATTCCGTTGGCCGCCAGCTCCTGCTGTAGACTCTTGCCTTTTATTGCATTTTGATGCTGAATGTCCACCTCCTCAAAATGCACCCCTGACCACCCCCCTTTTTTTAGGGCCATAAGTACTGGAATTACATATATACATAGTTGAATCTTTGCCCCTCCATAATAATGAAACTATTAATTGGTTATCCATTAATCTCTCACATTGTAACCCACATGTACCTTACATGAATATCAGATAGATGATGGGATGGAACCCACACTAACCCCTGGGATTGCGATTTCAGCCTTATGGCACTACCATTAATCCACCACCACATATTGAAAAACGACAAGAAAAACAAAGCCACTGTAGAGAATTTTATTTTATCCATTTTTTAGCAATTTTTTATTGATTATGTTTTAATCTTTCCTTGCTGTTCTGTTTTGGAGGATTTGTAGTCTCTTACATCCTCATAAGTAGAACACTGATAGACACCATTATAGATAGTCCTAGAAAAGAGAAAGAAATAGATATTTTATCACGGTATTATGCAATACTTAAGATCTATGTGCAACAGCAACGTCTGCCAGTCACAGTGGCACAAGTCACTAGAATGCAAGTCAGGTACCCTATAATGGTAAAAACACAGGTTCGATCCCACCTGAAGGCAGCAGTATAAAGTCATACAATTATTATTTATTTTTTGGCAGTATTGATAGCAACAATGGTTTTATATGCTTTTTCGTTATGAAATTTGAGATGTTTTTTAGCTCATTTCGATGATGCGATTTTTAACAAATATTTGATACCAGCTTGTGATTAAAATGATGTTTAGTTTGATATGTTAGTGAAAAAGGCTCCAAAACTTGTAACCACGCCCACTTTGTGATATCACACACCCCTCTGGCACACCCACAGCTAACCATGTGAGGTGCTATATAAACCCCACTTGCACTTGTGCATTGTAATATCCCTGAGGAAGGCGCCAGATGGAGCGCTGAAACATGTTGGAGAATAAAGATAAAGCTTGAAATAACTTCCTGCATCCCAGGTGATTTCTTTGGTACCCGGTGGCGCGGACTGTCATACACCTTTTCCCAGCTTCCTGAGAGTCTTCCCATGTGCGAGTGGTTGGTGGAGGTCCTGCAGCAGCCGGTATTGATTGTATGCCTTCAAGCCAGTTGTGGGTCATCACAACTGGAATAGGTGAGTGGTTTTGACAATATACCTCTCATCTTTTAGTGTCTGAGTGATAAGGCACTATTGCGCCTCTTGTTCCCTTTTCCTATTTTATACCTCCTCAAAATGAACATTTGTGCCAAAAGCGGCACATCTGTGGCCACTTGCAGCCAGCATCATTGTAAGCAAAGCAGATACCCTTTTTTGTTAGCTGAGATGCTGCAGGCTTCAAAGATGCAGAACGCTTTGGGAGCATGAGACTAATCCACAGCCCAACATCCTTGGAGCCCCAATGTATATTGGGTTGTACTGATAACTTTTGACGAAACGCTTCATCATACAGGAGCCAGGTCAAACCCCTGAAATTCCTATACACTTCGAGGATAATGTCTGAATGTTGGAACATGCTTGAGCACAAGCCTGGCTCCCGTTCACCTAAGACTGCAATGTAGATGGCCTGCAGCCAGTTATAAAAGGACTTGTAGGGACATTTTTTGTCAATATCTGTATCGGTTTTCTCATCCCTCTTCTCAGCAATGGCAATTGCGCTCCAACGCCCATAAGGTAGGCAACAACGTGAATAAGTCAACATATTCACATTGCCAGATCTTTTCCTTAGTTGCCAAACGTAGATGGAAACCTAGTGGTGATACATTGCAGGTCAATGCCTCTTTTAACAAAGAATCACCCCAGAAGACCTGCCAGAAGGCAGTGGCCCTGAAGCAGCAGTTTCCCTTGTAGGGCAACCAGCTAGAGACTCAGCTACTGCCCAGCGAATGTAATCCTGAATTCCATTTCATAGGCACAAAAGGGGAAGTCTTACTATTCCCCAGACCATCACCCTAATTGAGTTCCAGCTGGCCCTACAGTTCATTAACCGCAGTGACCCGCTGACTGCAAATACAAGCAGAACCAAATGATTGCCAGTCTCATCATCAGATGAGGAGGACGCTGATGCGCAGACATGAGCTGCATATGCAGCAGCAGAAGCCGGTATGCCCGGTGCGATAGGTCCGCTATGAAGGGCCTTAGAGGGTTCCGCAATTGTTTCCCCCCTGCCCGCTGCTGTCCATTACAACACCGCCGCTGTTGTACTATTGTGTGAACAACCCCTCCACTCCTGTATGCCTGGTGATCTTACTGGATTGCCTAGGCTGCTGAGATGCGGTGGGTAAGCTGCACCGTTGCGGGGTGGGCCTCTTCTTCCCGCAAGACTTCCAACCTTGTATGTCTTGTGATGTTCCAGATGGACCCGACGTTGCTCCTGACGGCTTCTTCTCCGTATTTCTACGATATTCACCCCCACAGCAATGCCGCACAAGGTGACTGGTGAGGAGAATATCTCCAGCTGGCCTTCCTCTTCATTTAGTCTGCACCGTCAGTCCTCTGGTCAACAATCACTGGTGCATCTGGGTTGCTGTGATCTTCGCCTCCTCTGGATATCACTCTAGGAGCTGATCCAGCAGTACTGGGCCCATCTGTCTCTGCAAGTGCCGGGGCAGCTAGTACAGGCGTCACAGGACCCACAGCTCCAGAAACAGTCAGAACAGGTGAGGATAAACATGCTTTAAGCCATTCTAAGCCATCTTCTGCTTGAATTCCGATAGCAGGACGTCCATGGTGACGTCTTCTCTGTCCTCCACAGCTTGACTGACTGTTTCCTCACATCTGTGAGTATAAATACTCCTTGTTACTGCTGAAAAGCGGCAGCCAATCATATGGCTGACCAGCCATCAGTCCAGGCGGCCACTCACAGCAGTACTTTTTTTGGGGCGTTGAATGGAGTCTATGGGGAAAACACAGTACAAAAACAGGCAAGTTAATTGCAGGGACATAAAAAAACGCAGGCGATTTCTGCAGAACAAATGCAGCACCCGGAAACACACATGTGGGCACAGTTTTTGGAAAATTGACTGTAATGTTAAAGCTGTAGTTGCTATATTTTTGGTGCAGAAACCCCCCAAAAAATTCAGCACAAATGCACAGTGGGCACATTGCCTTAGGCCTCATTCACAGTACGTGCTGAAACATGCCGGAGGCACGTACATACGGCGACACATGTCCCCCTGTGGACCCATACAGACGTCCGTGTGCTCCACACGGCGACAAGTCCATTTTTATGCGGAGCCACGGACTGCATTTACGTCCAAACGTCCTACACACGGATGTTCACAGTGTGACATCCGTGTGCATGGACCACGGACAAAAGTGTAAAACCTGAAAATAAAGAATTTTATAGTTACCTCCCTCCAGCGCTGACAGTTCCTCTCACTCATTAGGGCTCATGAATATTCACTTCACTGAGTCCAAGAGCAGCCTAGAAGTGAGAGAAGCTGTCAGCGCTGGAGGGAGGTAAGTATGCGGTGACAGGCTATCCGTGTGCTATCCCATCGTGTCACACGGCTGAGACACATGGGTCTATGCCCCACCCCCAAACGGCCTTGTTCCACACGTCTGTGGTGACACGGATGTGTGAAACTAGCCTTAGGCTGTTTTTGATTAGTGCTGGAAGCTGTTTGCCTTTTAAATGTTTAGGCTTTTGGTCCGGAAGAGGAGCATTTGATAAATATTAGATAAAGGGTCCTAACAAAGAAAGCTACGCCTTGTCATGGCTGGTGGGCTCTCATCAATTGGCCAATTTAAGTGCAAAGTACCTTTATTTTCTAAACAGCAATAATGCAGATCAAATTTCATTGAACATTTTCTTTCCCAGTCAGCTCGATATAATTCAGCATTTCTATCATTTACCCAATTCTATTAGTAAATGCTAGAATTTGAATATAATGATTTCCAATTGTTGGAAATATAAATGCAATTAAGTCTGGCCTGGATTAATTCCATTGTAATGAGGAACTAGAAAGAACATTGCATTTACAAATATAAGCAGCTTCTAATTTAGAGAAGTGAAACGAAATTACAAATGTTTGCTAAATCCTACAGCGTCATTGCCTTTTGAATAAATAGTTTTCTGCTATTCTGCAATTTCTAACTTTTCTTAGCCCATTATCTCCACACAGGGCGGATTATTATGCTGACATTTTTTGCTCAAATTGGATTCTAGGCATGTAATGCTCAAACAAAGCATACAGTGCTGCACAATTCCCAAGATTAATAGTGTAAAATTGATAGAGGTCAATGTAAATTTCAGCTATTCAGAAAGTTATTTTTTTTTTGGAAAATAGATTTTATGAACTAAGTTAACTTTCTTTACAGTCACAATTCAACAGAAAAACAAAAACAATTGAGAATTGGGTGTGAATATTCCCATAGACCTAGATAAATGTAATATAATGTCAGGACTGGTATGTGAGCTAAATGCAAAGTCTGGTCTGTAACCGTTGGTAGAGAAGAAAACTAAAGAGCAAAGGGTCCAAAAACATGTTCACCCCATCCTGCTGCTGAAGACTTCCCAAAGGAAGATCTAGAACATACCAGTAGTGATGAGCTAACATTGCTCAAACGTGTCTGTCAATGTCAAATCCGGACCGAATTTGACCATGTTCTTTCGGCCCCTCGAACTCGAACATTTTGCTGATAAGTCAATAAATATAGGATTTGTTCAGTAATTGTCTGGATGTGTGTGTAGCTGAACATAGGACAGAAGTATTGGTGCAAATGCACTAATACTTCTGTTCTATATTATCCTACCCACACATACACACCACACAGATCATCTTATCAGTCTCCCTGCTTGCTTGCTTCCGGGTCCACTCTCCCGCACTCTTTCTCACTTACTTCTGGTCCCAACCATTAAGCTTTCTGCGTATTCACTTCACTGACTCCACAACAGCCAATCACAGACGCTCATGCTCTGTGAGAGTGTCTGTGATTGACTGTTGCAATTAAACTCCATTTCCACAATCTATATGATGTCTGTGCATGTTCCCTGAGGAAGGAGCTCGGGAGGATGCTCCGAAACGCGTCGGAAAATAAAGGCTATCGCTGATCCAGACATTCCTGTGTCTGTGTGTCTTTGGTCTCGGAGCAGCAGCGCGGACACTGAGGCACTTTGTCCAGGATTCTGCATGGTTGTCACGCACATTAGTCTGAGGCAACAAACCTGTTGTCATAGGGTGTAAAAAAAAATAATGGAAGAAAAAATATGTAGGCTCAGCTGTATTTTTCATCCTCAGCACAGATAGAGCAGACAGCTGTGAGCTGCCACCCTCAGTTGTCCATTTTTACCTTGGATGGCAGAAATAATGTGTAGAGCTCTGCCCTATTTTTAGTTGGCATCTAGGCATCTGGGGGCTGGTATTTTCAGTGGGGTGAGAGCCCATTGTTACTGGGGCCTCTCCATGCTATAGAGTGACACCCAGTAGCCGCCCCAGGAATTGGCGTGTTCATAAGAAGCACCAATTCCTGGCACTTTACCTAGCTCTTCCAGTTGCCGTGGGGTGTTGACAATCTGGGCAATAAGGGGTTAATGCAAGCTTAGTATTGCCAGATGGCCTTAAGCCCGAAATTCTTAATGTAAGGCCAATGTTAGACCCAGACATTAAGAATTTCAAGTAAATAATAATGAAGACCCAACACAGAGAGAAGACTATTAGAAATAAAAGCTCAAAGACATTTAGAGACTCCATCTTAATTAACCCCTTATTCATATGTGTCGCCCCAGGGTGTGCGGTACTTGGGTAAATGGCGGCCGCGCCTGATCCCGTATCCTGGGGGACGGTTCGCTTTAAGAAGGGGGGTTATATACAAGGGATTATTTACAAAGTTAGTTATCATGACGCCACCTACAGTTTCTGGTGAAGATTGCGGCTGAGATGGTGTAGTCCTCCGCAGGTAGGACTGGCACCTCTGGGGCAGTAATCCTGTGAAAGGAATAAGTTCATAGAAAGAAGATGCAGCAGAGTCGAAGTCACTTCACTCCGGGTACTTTACTGGAACATTAGCAGCGTTACAACAGTCCTCAGTGCAGTACGATATTATACAGGCAAGCAGCTAACGAGTGGCTGCAAGCGGATTTCAGGTAGCTGGATGGAACCCTCAGCGTGTGCCTGTTTCTCTTTCAATTCTTCCCTGCTTCCCAGTAGTTTGTGTGAAGTCTGCCCCCATAAAGCGGATCTGGCCTCCTGCTGTCTCTTTCTCTCCTCGCTCCCGTCGGGCAACCTTCTCTTAACACTGCGGCTTCGCCCTGCTGTGCTTGGTTCCCTCTTTTGGTCGCTTGAGAGTCTGAGCTGTACATATATATATATACCCTCAGAACGTCGGATTTTCTGTGGTCCTTAGATGACTCCACAGGTGCGGGCTCCGGTGCCCGGTAAGCTGCCGGGGTTGGACTCTCTGAAGTCCCTCTCTTCCCTCAGGCTGGCTATCTGCACCTGGGATCTTTCTTTAGTCCTTCCTGGGTCCCTCAGCCGAGAGACCCTCCTTGCTCCCTCAGGCTCACTGCCTGGCACTCTGACTGAACAGAGCTCTCTAGTTTCCCCTGGAGGTGACTATATCACCTCCCGGGTTCCCTCCCACCATGTGATCTAGTGTGGGGGTGCTTGTGGGTAGGTTCCACCCATCAGCCTGAAATCCACTTGCAGCTGGAGTATCTGCTCTGCTTTATGGGTGCAGTACCCCTCTGTGACGCCTGCTTTGCGGGGCGCCACACACCCTTGATTGAATATACTCGTCCGCCAGTATCAGTACTTGTCTACCGGGAAGTGAAAAATATTTTTATATTCATTAATAACAACAAGTAACTATTTACAATAAGCAAGCATAGGTTTCTTCCCATTGCTGGGAGGCTCATTGCTTCAAACGTTGCACATATAAAATACACAGACATTATTCGACTTGGCCCAACGGGACCGGTGCTAGGTATGCGGGCCCAGCGGTAATCTCTAGTCCAGCACAGTCCAGTGTGTGTTATTCACTCAGCACGCATTATTGAATAAAAGAAGGGAAGGACAGTTCAAATGGAAAGTCATTGAGTCCAGGAAACACACATTATGCAGGGTTTGCAAAAAGGGAAAAATAAAGGGGCATGGTTTCTAGGAAGGTGGGGGGCTATATACAAGGCAACGTCTCGCTATGGGAGTCTTTTGCAATTAAAGAGTCTACTGTTCAACGGGGGTGTCTGCACAACGGGAAATGCGGATGGCAAACCAGCCGAACGGGCCGGGGTAACGTTCATAAGTCACCTGCTCACCTGTGTACAGGTCCCTTCATGGATGTCCTTTCCGTAAATACGATTCCACATCCCGCCGGGAAAAGAAAATATCGTCCAGTAGTCCAGGTTCTCGTAGAAAGACCCATCCATCCTCCTGGTAGACGGAAATGACTGTCCCAGATTTATGCAGTTCTAATGGAAGTGGGGGCTGAGCTCAGTCTCCTCGCTGCCTGCTCTCGCTGGTACCAATCCTGTCGCCGCCTCTGCATCGCCACCTGGTCTCGTTCATCCATGGCTGGCCAGGTGCATTGCCGTGACGGATACTGCGGGGGTGGCAAACTGCTGCTTGAGACTAGTGGTGTTAGTCGCGTCTCCACGGAGCTCTAAATGGTGGGAACTCCTCGCTGGTGCCGCTGCCATGTGTCCACAATGCCGCTTCTGGAGTGCTTCCCCCCGAGGCTCCGTCCGGTTCTTCGTCGGTGCCGTCGTCGTTGTCGTACTCCTCTTTCACCTCTACATCTGGTGCGATGAGGAATGTCTGAGCTGCGTCCAGCCGGAGACAACTGCTGGTCCGGGACGGTGGTGGAGTCGGGGTTTCAGTCTGGTGGTACGGTTGGTAAGGAGGCGCGGTACTCTTCAACTGCTCGTTTGGCCACCGCCGCCTCCCGTGCCACGAGGGTCGTTCTCCTAGAGGACAGTTCAAATGTCCGCTCGGCACTCCACCGCCGACACACCCAAGTCAAAGTCTGTTCCATCTCTAGGCAGAGCTGGGTGAAAGCATCCTGCCAGTAGTCAGCATCCCCCTCCATCGTCAAGAGGGACGCCGCTGCCAGATCGCCCTGCTCGGCGTGTGTCTGTTGCTCCAGCTCTCGCACTATATCTCACCACCGGGGTATTGCCATGCTGCCGGGTACAAAGGAGCCTAGTTGTTTCTGTCCTTCTCTTCTGGTTTGTCTTGTTATTGGCAGGTACTCCTTGGGAATTTCCTGTGGGCCGCCCCCTGATTGATTGATGGCAATCGGGGCGGCCACACTTTTTGGCGCCTCAGTCTTGGCCATCCTTCTTCTAGGGTCTAAGGCACGCCCCCGGGCCTGCACATGGTGTTTAGTACATGGCTACGGCGCCATCTTGGGTCCTCCTGCGATAATGGCAGGAACCCATTTTTGGCGTCAAACAATGGCAGAAAAAGTTCGTTTTAAGTCCAAGTTCAAGTTCAAGGCGCACAGTACCCAGTGGTACCGGGCACGATGTCCTGTTTGTGACGCGAGAAAGAGGTATGTCGCCCCAGGGTGTGGGGTATTCGGGTATCAGGCGGCAGAAGGGGTTAACTGTGTCACGGGGAATGGCGGTCGTGCCTGATCCTGTCTCTCGGGGGACGATTCTCTTTAAAAAGTGGGGTTATATACAAGGGATTATTTACAAAGTTAGTTGTCGTGATGCCACCTGCAGTTTCTGGTGAATTAGTAACAGCGCCTCCACAGTCCTCCGGAGGTCGGTGGTATTGCGGCTGAGATGGTGTAGTCCTCCACAGGTAGGACTGGGACCTCCGAGGCAACAATCCTGTGAAAGAAATAAGTTCATAGAAAGAAGATGCAGCAGAGTCGAAGTCACTTCACTCCGGGTACTTTACTGGAACTTTATCAGTGTTATTACAGTCCTCAGTGCAGTAAGAAGTTATACAGGCAAGTAGCTAACGGGTGGCTGCAAGCGGATCTCATGTAGCTGGATGGAATCCTCAGTGTGTGCCTGTTCTCTTTCAATTCTTCCCTGATTCCCAGTAGTTTGTGTGAAGTCTGACCCCATAAAGCAGATCTGGCCTTCTACTGTCTCTCACTCTCCTCGCTCCCGTCGGACCTTCTCTTAACACTGCGGCTTCGCCCTGCTTGGTTCCGTCTTTTGGTCGCATGAGAGTCTGAGCGATATATATATATATATACCCTCAGAATGTCGGATTTTCTGTGGTCCTTGGAGGATCCCACAGGTGCGGGCTCTGGTGCCCATAAGCTGCTGGGGTTGGACTCTCTGAAGTCCCTCTCTTCCCTCAGGCTGGCTATCTGCGCCTGGGATCTTTCTTTAGTCCTTCCCGGGTCCCTCAGCTGAGAGACTCTCCTTGCTCCCTCAGGCTCACTGCCTGGCTCTCTGACTGAACAGAGCTCTCTAGTTCCCCCTGGAGGTGACTATATCCCCTCCCGGGTTCCTCCCACCGTGTGATCTAGTGTGGGGGTGCTTGTGTGTAGGTTCTACCTATCAGCCTGAAATCCACTTGCAGCTGGAGTATCTGTACCGCTTTATGGGTGCAGTACCCCTCTGTGATGCCTGCTTTGCGGGGCGCCACACATACCCTCCATGATCCCCTGCAACATCTTCTTGATAGAGGCTGTGGTATTATAACAGAGCTTCCTGTCACTTCACCCTTCAGTCACTGAATGAACAAGCTGCGACCTCTGGTCTGTAAGCAGTGACTCACTGAGGTCACCCGGGGACAGCAGAGATAAGCATGGTAGCTGCTATAGTTAGTGGGCAACCAAGGTTACCTGAACGGTGACCTCACTGCTCCAGCATATCACATGCATATACAATTGAACATGGAAGATTTGTACAAGTTAACACAATCATGTGTCATTTCATCACACTCCTCTCTCCTTTATGATGGTCACCCACAATTCTCCATATGTTTCAAAGACAATTCATCAAGCTCCTACACAGCACACAGAGATTTCCACCTGTTACTCAATCGTAAAAGATCACCAGTTGTAGTCCCGTTATGTTTATATGAATTGGGTGGTCTATTTCTTTTTTCTTTTCTATTGCGCTCAACATCACAAAATACTGCAAAATGTATATATTTCTCAATAAGGTTTAATTAAACATATATTATACACTTATATTCATATATTACTTAATAAAGACCTTTGGCAATCATGTGCTTTTTTGAAGCTTTATTTAAACCAACAAAGCCTATAAAAGCTGGCTGTATATAGCTATGACAGCACTGTGGTTTCTTTCCTGAAGAAAGGTAATTTCAAATCCCAAAAACATTGAAGAGTCTGTGAATCCAAATTGATTAGAACATTTGATTGTATCCAGAGAGGACTAAACCTAACTGACGGATTTATGGCTCATTATAACATCTGAAGAATGTTGTCCAAAGACACTGAAGTCATAAGACACCAGGTTTTCATATAAATTAGTGTCATAAAAACTTTGACATCACTAAGCCTGGCTGATTGATGATCCTCTCCAGGCTTTCTTTTGTTTATTTAGTTAAATGTCCATTCATTATACCATGCATCTGCTCTATAATAATAATAATGCTCTAGTTTTTTATGTATATATGTTGAGTTTCTTTCAATATTTTGTCATACCATACCTGATGAAGGGACCTGAGACTCCCGAAAGCTCGCCTTGTAACATCATTTATTTTATTTTTTGTTAGCCATTAAAAGGTATCACAACTACAAGATTATCTTGTTTCTCCCAGTGAGAGCAATCAACATTTCCTGAAAAAAAAACTTTATAACGGCTTTGAAATATATTGAATAAAAATGGCATTTTTCCACTGGAAGGTCCTGGATCTGCCGATTGCGGCAGATGCAGCACCTGCGGTCACGATAAAAAACTGCGGCTGACCATGTTTTTTTCGTGGCCGCAAGTGCCGGAACCGCACTTGCCGCACCTGACTGCAAGCCCCATAGACAATGCATGGGGCTTGCCGCAGGTGTGCCTCAACTGCGGCCATTAGGCGGAAGATGCAGCAGATGTGGTAATTCTGCTGCATCTGCCGCATTTTCATAAAAACGCCTATGTGAAAGGGGCCTTATGCAGTCCCAGTAGTGCCCAACTGCCAGACAATGACAGTTAGGTCTCAGTAGTGAGGTAGTGAAGGTGTGTGTGTGGAGAGCTACCTTAATGGAATTCTGAGTTGTCAGCAGGGGGAAGAAGGCTTAAAGTGCCGTCACACGCAGCGATGCGATGAACAATACTGTTAGCGATCACATGCACGTGAGATCGCTAACAATATCGTTCAGATCGCTGGTGAGCTGTCACACAGGCAGACTCACTAGCGATCAATGGACCAGAGACATTGTGGAAACGATTTAAATATCATTTCCACGATGTCTTGCTCCCGCTGCCAGGCTGCGGTAAGCGGGAGCAGGCTTGTCTCCAAGGTAAACTGCGGGTATCTAGGCAGCGCGCACTGTCTAGTTACCCGCAGTTTACCTTGGATACCAACAACCAGCGCTTGTAGAGAGGCGCTGGGAGCTGGATTATCGGTCGTCTCCCAGTGTCACACGCAGCGATGCTGCGTGTCCACCGGGCGACCAACGATTGATTTGAGGACAGGACCTCAAATCAAACGATGAACGATCAGCCGACTGATCGTTCATCATTTGTAGTGTCACACGCAACTATATAGTTTCAACATCGTTCAAGCGTCACAGAACAACAATATCGTTACGTGTGACGGTACCTTTAAGTACCATATTTTTCACTTTATAAGATGCACCGGATTATAAGACGCACCCACAAATTTGGAGTAAAAAAAATTTTAATGTTAAATGGGGTCCGTCTTATAATGCCAGTGTCTATCTTACAATCAGTATGTATGTCCTTCATCCTGGTACATTACCCCCCCATCCTGGTATATCTGCCCCTCCATCCTGGTATATAGTCCCCCATCCTGGATTTAGCCCCTTTATCTTGGATATGGCCCCCTGTGATGGCACACACGGCTCCCTGTGGTGGCACACAGCTCTATGTGCTGGTGGATGGCTCTCTGTGCTGGTACATGACCCCCTGTGCTGGTACACGGCTTCCTGTGCTGGTACATGGCTCCCTGTGCTGGTACACAGCTCCCTGTGCTGGTAAATGTCCCTCTGTACTGGTACACAGCCCCCTGTGCTGGTACACGGGTACCTGGGCTGGTACATGGCTTCCTGGGCTGGTACACAGCCCCCTGTGCTGGTACACGGCTACCTGGGCTGGTACACGGCTTCCTGGGCTGGTGCATGGCTCACTGGGCTGGTACATGGCTCCCTGTGCTGGTGCACGACTCCCTGTGCTTGTACACGGCTTTCAGTGCTGGTACACGGCTCCCTGGGCTGGTACACGGCTCCCTGGGCTGGTGCACAGCTCCCTGGTCTGGTACACAGCTCCTTTGGCTGGTACATAGCTCCCTTGGCTGGTACATGGCTCCCCTTGCTGCTGGGCACAAAATAACAAACATTTTCAGCTTACCTCTCCGATGCTCACCTCCATTTCTCAGTGCCTCACTCCCTGACTGCCACAATCTCCTTCCAAGGTCCCAGAGAAGCCGGTCATGTGATCGGGCGCACATTGATGACTGCAGTACCGGTGATGTCATCAGATCACATGACCAGCTTCTCTGGGACCTCGGAAGGAGATTGCGGCAGTCAGGGAGAGAGGCACTGAGAGACGGAGGCAAGCGCCGGAGAGGTAAGTTGAAAATGTTTGTTATTTTGTGCTCAGCAGCATGGGGGGCTATAACCAGGATGGGGGACTGCAGGAATATTTAATATGCCCTGCTCATATTCAGCAGAAGGAAAAAAGACGGCACTCACCGAGATATAGATGAAAACAGCGGTGTCCTTTTATTGCAGGGACATTGCACAGATGCAGGGAGGGGGTGCCGAGGGTGACGACGGACCGTTTTGGGCGTGTGCCCTTCGACTGGTCACATATGGCTAATGGTGCCTGCTCCCGTCCTATATGGAAGGAGCAGGACCGCCCATTATGGCTTCACCAATTAGCCGTGAATTGTATATGCACAAGACAAAACGATTTAAAACAAACATCAACAGGCATTGCAATACAATAAGGAGACATTTAAATGAGTAAAATCATATTACCCTTTATCCTATAGCTAAAACCCAGGGAGATCCTCCGTCAGTGGGCGGAGCTATCAAACACTCGTCGCTCTGTTACCCAGTCTCGCGTGGTCCACGCGCGGTATTCTGGGTATTCTCGCGAGAGTCGCGCGGTGTTATGGGAAAACTCAACGTGAATTCGGCATCCAATCACTATCATAGCACGCCGAAGCTAGTGCCGCGATTATGAGTGAATGGGAGTTGCTAGGCAACTGAACCGCTAACATAGCAATCAGTATCAAAGCACATCCGCACATAGAAAGACAACACCAAATTGCGGTCTACACTATGTCCACACTCTAATGAGATACTCTAAACCCACTCACTTAATTTACTAGTGATTAAGTGTCAACTTCATTTCTTACAGTTATAGGAAACGGAGAAGGTGAAACACAAGACATATATAGCGGGCGGGCAAATCAGTAAAAAAAACTATTATATGAGTTATTAATTGAGGCTCAGAACGGCCAAAACCGGCTATTATTATCAGAAGCCCTCCCATAAGGGACCCGACCCAATATTGTCCACCTGCTCACCCTTTAGAACATCTTTTATTCAAAGACAGACACAACTTAGCCAAATAACTGTAATAGAGATTTTCCTAAGTGCAAGTTATGTGTTATTATAGCTCAAACGCCCAGTCAAACAAGACACAAATCAACAACATATATGTGTCTTTTAGGCGTAGAAGTTATCAACCCTATTAAGAGAGGAACAGACTGAAGTACCCAACTATCAGCAGTTTAAACAAGAGAAGTGTCTATAAGGAAAGCTATTTCTCCAACCACCAATTCCACAACGCAACTATTCAATCGATTATGTCAAAAATGATCATCATAACTTTAATCAAATAAACACGGCCAAATCCAATTTGTCATTAAGACCAAGTGGACCCTGTGCATGCAGCTTCAGGATCCAATTGGCCTCAATTTGTAGTAACCGCTTATGCTGGTCCCCTCCATTCTTTGAAGGGTACAACCTTTCAATCCCAGCAAAGCGTAAAATGCTTGCGTCTCCGTTGTGAACATCGGTGACGTGCTGGATGAGCCTAGGAGAACCTTTTTTCCTAGAAATAGACCCAAAGTGTTCTCTGACTCTGACAAAAAGTGATCTAATGGTCTTCCCCACATAGAAGCGCTTACAGGGGCACCAGATGGCATACACAACCCACTTGGTGCGGCAATTGATGAAAGAATTTATTTTGATCGTTCGTCCTCCTATATCAATGCAAGGACCAATACCAAGCTGGGGACACCAATTGCAGTGTCCACAGATAAAATTCCCCTTCAACTGCTTCAGGCTTAACCAATTATTCCCACTATCTATCTTTTTTATCCTTTTCTGCACCAGCATATTACCTAAATTTTTACACTTCCTATATGTCACAACCGAGGTAGGAGAAATTTTAGTCAAGGTTTTGTCAGATTCAACAACATGCCAATGTCTTCTTATAGCGGCTGCTATACGTGAAAACATTGGGCTGTGTCTAAAACTAAAAAATAATTTTTTTGATTGGACATTGTTGCTAGTATCAAGGGGCCTAACAGGGTCGTGAGGGGGTCGATTAGTCGCCCGAAACCGGGCTTGTTTCAAAACAGGAGGGGGATATCCTCGTTGTAGCAAATCGTGCTCTAATCGATCGGCTTGTAATTCAAAATTATCAGCAACGTTATTTATACGTTTAAAACGCAGAAATTGGCTGAATGGTAAGCCTGTTCTAGTATGCTCGGGGTGGGCGCTGTGAAAGATGCAGTAATGAGTTCGTGGCCGTAGATTTCTTAAACACTGACCTTATCAGTTTTTTTGTCTAGTAACTCAAGTTTTACGTCCAAAAATTCTAATGACTTATCACCAAAAACCGAGGTAAAAGCCATGTTATAAGAATTTTGATTCAGATAAGCCACGAACTGACTGAATTCTTCCACATCACCCTCCCAAACAATTAGCACGTCGTCGACGTATCTGAAAGTATTTCAGAAAGGGATTCTTTTGTGTAAAGACATATTCTTCCTCAAAGGCGGCCAGGAAGAGATTGGCCAGGGTACAAGCAACTGGAGTACCCATGGCCACTCGGCCTCTCTGAGCATACCAATGATCAAGAAAGCTAAAGACATTGTGTGTAAGGATGAACTCTAGCGCTTCACATACAAAGTCAGTCACATCTATATTCACTTTGTTATTGGTCAGCAACCTTCTCACCACCGTCACAGCCAATGCTTGTGGAATCCTCGTATATAAGCTCTCGATGTCTATAGAGGCTAACTTTTTTTTTTTAATATGCCCTGCTCCCCTGTCCATACCTCGGGGCTAGCTTCAGCACTGAGGTGATGGACAGCGGCAGTGCATATTAAATGAGTTAATGAGATACACTCCATACACACTCCAGAACTGCCCCCACCCTCCCCTGCGGTATAGGATCGTACATTCGCTTTTTAAGACACACACCCCACTTTCCCCCAAAATTTGGGGGAACAAAAGTGCATCTTAGAAAGTGAAACATACAGTACTTCTCTCTTCCTGAGGTACCTTGGATGCCAAGGTCCAGACAGAGAGGAGAAGTATAAGGGCATGGTTTAGTACCATAGCCATTGGTAGTGAGGAGAGCTACCACACATTACCAGAAAGAGAGCTGAGTTCTCGACACCATCAGAGGTTGTGACTCTGTAGGATGAACTGTGGAAAGCCATCATAATCTCTACCATCATAAATTGCTACAGTAAACATTAGACTTATTCTGTTGCACCTGAGGTCAGATATTATTTATTGAGAATGGCTAATCCTGCATTCCTATCCTCAATTTTAACCCCTTCTTATTCTTCTGAGGACAGCCTGCCAGCCAGAGAGACCACTGTGACATTTGGCTGCCATTACACACAGGCTCAGTGGAGGACGACCCAAACACAATTGCTTTGTTACTGGGTGGAGAAAGCTATATAGGACTCCTTTCTCAAAAATACCTAAATTTGTACAATGCAGGGAAATATGGGAAATGCTTGGGATTCATTGAAAAAGTGTACAATAGGAGAAAAACATAGTACTATATGCTTTTAAGCAAAAGTACTAAAAGAAGTGAACATTACTCATTGCACTAAAAACGACCCCCAATCCGGTGCAGGACTACAATTGTAAAAACATTCCTTTCTGAACTCTCCCTTTTATTATCAAAGTGGAACCTTATACATATGACAACAATCATTTCACCCTTCACATTCTATCCAATATATACCCATGCCAGTCCAAGTTGTTGCACACAAGACTTGACAAGATCTCCCAAAACTCAATTAGTCTATTTTGCTCAATTCAGAGGGAAGAAATCTGAATTGCATTGAATATGCAATATGCAGGAAGGGGTAAATAATGAATGTGATATTCACCCTTATTCAAGAATTCCTAGTACATGTCCTTCTGAAAAGTATTGCAATTAGCTCTACTCTCTTTTATCTTCTATCTTCTTTGCTCTACCTTATATCTTCCCTGCAGCCACGTTTTCCATGAATTATTCCCGTCGGCCCGTCGCTGCCTGCTGGATCTGGCTGGTTACAAAAATACGGCGAAGCCCACGTCAAATTTTTCTGAAAAATCCATAACACAATATAAATAAAAGGGACTGCATCTTTATTAACCCCTCCACCATGGTCGAGGGTTTAGTAAAGATGCAATCCTTTTTTAGGATTGTTTTATAGATTTTTCAAAAAAAAAAAATTATGTGGGCTTCACCGTATTTTTGTACCCAGCCGGATCCAGCAGGCAGCGACGGGCTGCCCCCAACCCCCAGGTGCCTATTTGTACCTGGCCGGACACAAGAATATAGGCGAGCCCCCTTTTTTTATTATTTCATGAATTTCATGAAATAATAAAAAAAAATGCGTGGGGCTCCGTGCAATTTCTATGTCTAGCCAGGTACAGCTAAGCAGCTGGGGGCTGGAATCCGCAGCGCAGGGAGGCCCAAGCTTTCTGGGCACCCCCCGCTGCAAATTGCAGCCCGCAGCCGCCCCAGAAGATGGCGCGTTCATTGAAGCGCCATCTTCTGGCGCTGAACCCCGCTCTTCCAGTGGCCCTGGTGGTGGTGGCACGCTGGGTAATAAAGAGGTTAGGGCCAGCTTTGTATTATCAGCTGGCCCTAAGCCCGAAATTTATGGCGGTCACGCCAATATTAGACATGACTGCCATGAATTTCCAGTACTCAATATAAAAAAAAAAACAACAATGAGAAATTTTTTTTATTAAAAATAAAACAAAAAAGACATTAGAGACTCCATCTTTACTCCAAAAATCCTCTTCCGTCCGACGTAGTCCAAAAACGACATCTTCACTGCCACAACCCTGTGCATAGATATATATATCTATGCACAGGGAGTGAGCAGGCTGAGAACAATCTCAGCTCTGCTACATCTCTGTGTAGGCGGACTCTAGGACCCTGGAGCTGCCGCAGCCCGCAAGTCCCAGAGCCCAGCACACAGCACATAGCAGAAGCCGGAAGAGAGGTAAGGAGCATTTCTCCCCCTCTCTTCCTTCGCTCCCTGCGGACTCGTTACTGTGCGAGTAATCCCTGAGATTACTCGCAGAGTAACGAGTCGGGCGAATCCCTTTTTACTCGGCGAGTACCGAGTAGTAACGAGTAGATTCGCCCATCCCTACTGGCCATCCCTCTACAAAACAATTACTGAATCAAACATTCAGTGAGAAGACTATTATTTTCGAGAAGAGTTGCTATAGGACAGGATCCAGAATTATCCTTCAAAGTTTCACCAAAATGTCAGGTGTCTATCCTGTGCACCAGATTTATTAAATTTTCAGTCAGATTTTGTGCTTCACTAGACTCTAGTCACAAGGGGTTATCATTTTGTCTCAAGACCTACACTGCATCAATTTTATTGATGATATATTACATAATTTGGGAGCAAAATATGGGTCTAAAATGATCCAAAATTTGTAATGATGCACCAAACCTATAATACAGCATGCACCTGCTATAAAGTTCCTATTCCCATGCTTATCTTCTCAAAGTTTACTCTTTGTTCTTTTACATTTTTGCTTCTTTTTTTTATTAAACCAATAGTTTTTATTGAATTATTAAGGTACATACATAAAGAAATCACAATCACATTAATGATATGAAGAAAATAAACTGGGAAAAAGGGGGGAAACGGAGAGGAAGGAGGGGAAAGGGAGGGATACCAATGTAGCCAAACGATACATACTGTGTATGCATATTATATCTTATACAAAATTAATCACGTTATCTGTATTTATATCTCAGAGTTTTAGGGTTTATAGTGATCCAGAATGAGTTAAGTACCACTAACATAAAGTAAATCAGTGCAGTACAATTTATCTCCCTCAGAGTCAGATCTGAACTGTGTTGTATGAAGAAGTAAGCCATGGGTCCCACCAGTTTTGAGTTTTTGTTCGCGTTGGAAGGTCATGGGCTAGCATGAGTTCATATGTACAATGGGAATTAAGACGAGAGATGACCTCCGCTATAGTGGGAGGAGATGGTGATCTCCTATGGGCTGCTATGGTCAAACGTGTAGCCACTAAGATATTAGTGAGAATGGGGCGCAACAGTGACGGGAGGGCCTCGATTCCCAGACCTAGGATGGCTAAAGGTGCTGTTATAGTAATGGGTACCATTAAGACATCAGAGAGCATAGACTCAACTTGAAGCCATAAACGATGAATATAAGGGCACGACCACCATAAGTGAACCACCGTGCCTTGATCTATACAACCCTTCCAGCAACTAGAGGATGGGGGAGGGTTGCTGGTACCAAATTTGGCTAAACGCACTGGGGTCAGGTACCAGTGAAACATTAGTTTCTTGGATTGCTCGAGGTGTGTGACACAACGAGAATATTTAGCTGCGTGAGCTGAAGCAAGGTGCCATTCCTCCAGAGATGCAGTAAAATCGAGTCTGTCTTCCTATTTAATCATGTAGGGCAGTTTCTCAGAGGAGCGAGCCATTTGGATTGCATTGTATATAATTGAGACTCCCCTAGTAACACAGCCCGACTGTTTAAAGAAGACTTGTAGGGGGAGCAAGGCGTCCACAGGGACATCTATAGGGATATCAATAGAGTTCAGGAAGTGTCGAAGGCGGATGTATGTAAAGAGGGAAGTTGCAGGAAGAGAGAATTTGCGGTGAAGAGATTCAAATTTTGCCAGTCGCTTCTGCTCAAGGAGATTCGAGAGAAGAGGGGGATCCGGGGAATCCGGATCACACCATCGCCTCAAAGATGTGTCACCCATCAGAAGCTCCACCGCTCTTAGTGTAATATACCTAAAAAGAAACGTTAGGTGTGTTCTAGAAAGAGACTGCCAAATCGAGAGTGTTCCCTGCATAGTCTTGAGTGCAAGAATTGGGGAAAAGGGTCTTAGAAGGTTCATTTCTAGGAGGATGCGTGTGGAGCCAGTTGGTGCAAAACAAGATTCTAATTGGAGCCAGCATGACGAAGGAGTATGTGCCCACCAGATCTTTGCAGACTCCAAGACTATCGCCGTATAATATGTGGGGATGTCTGGAACTCCAAATCCTCCTCTTTTAGTAGGGAGAGAAAGAATTTTTATTGCCACTCTAGGGGTCTTGTTATTCCAAATAAATCTAGAGAGAATAGATTGAAAGGTGCGCAAATATTTTTTAGGGAAGAGGAGAGGGACACAGCGTAAAATGTAAAGAATCCTGGGGAGGAGCATCATTTTAACCGTGTTTATACGGGCCACCCAAGACAGCTGAAATGATGAATAGTCTAAGCAGGTATTACGTAGGGAGGATATTAGGAGTTCACAGTTCGTGCGTACTATATGTTTTGAGTGTGTGATTTGGACGCCTAGGTATTTAAAGCCTGCCGAAGACCATAATGAAGGAAAAAGTGAAACGAGATGTCTCTGTGAGTCTGTGGGGATGTTAAGAGGAAAGACTGAGGATTTTGAAAGGTTTAATTTGTAGTATGAGGCTGCAGAAAAATCTGAAAGAACAGAAAGTATAGCAGGGAGAGAAATATCAGGATTGGTGCACGTGAGGAGAACATCATCTGCATAAAGAGTGATTTTGTGGTCTAATGGGCCTACAGTAATCCCAGTGATCTCCGGGTGTGAACGAACTATAGCGGCCAGCGGCTCCATGATAAGAGCGAAAATTAGAGGAGAGAGGGGGCAGCCTTGTCTAGTCCCATTTGAGATCGAGAAGTCCGAGGATGTGAATCCACCGGCCCTCACGAACGCACCGGGAGAAGAGTATAAAGCTAAAATAGCTGATCTTATATTACCCGAAAAGGCAAATTTGTCCAAGACAGCTGCCAGGAACCCCCAGTGCACTCGGTCAAAAGCTTTTTCAGCATCAAGGGAGACTAGTACACTGGGGGTACCCCTCTTCTCTAGGACCTCAATAAGGTCGATAATCCGCCTTGTTGCATCTCTCGCCTGTCTGCCAGGTATGAAACCTACCTGGTCTTCGGCGATCAAGGACAGAAGTACACTCTTAAGACGGTCCGCCAGCATTTTCGCATATAATTTTAAGTCACAATTTAATAGAGCTATGGGACGATAATTAGCCGGGTCGGTGGGGGATTTTCCCGGTTTCAGTATAGTGGAAATAGATGCTCGGAGGCCCTCAGGTCTGATGTTCCCCTCACGCTGCCAATGAGTAAAGAGTGACAGGAGACGTGGAGCCAGAAGAGGAGCGAAAGAAGAATAATAATGGAAGGAAAAGCCGTCTGGGCCTGGAGCAGATCTCTTTTTGGATGTACGAATGGCCTCCAATATTTCTTGTAGAGAAAAAGAGGCATTAAGAGCCTCAAGTTGTGAAGATGATAGTGAGGGGAGGTTCGCTTTAGCAAGAAAAGAAGTAATGACAGAGGGAGTGGGTTGAGGAGTCGAAGAAGAGGATTGGAGATTATAAAGATCATTATAGAAGTTACGAAATTGATTAGCAATGTGGATCGGGTTCCGAATTGCAGCACCTTGGGGGGAGGTAATTTGTGATATACGAGCACGGGCTTCAGACCTTTTGATTCTGCGCGCTAACAATTTGCCTGCACGATCACCCATACTATAATAGAGAGATTTCGTCTTTTTTAGGTGTAGCTCTACTTTGGAGAGGAGATGTGCTCGAAGATCATTACGGGACTTCGTAATATCAGAGAACATGGTTGGGGAGGGGTTAGTTTTGAATTTAGTTTCAAGTTCTTTTAGATTATTTAGAAGGGAAGACAGAGCTATGTTATACTGCTTCTTTTTAAACGCGGAGAGTTTGATTAAGTATCCTCTCATAACAGCTTTATGAGTAAACCACAACGTGTCTGGAGCGACATCATCTACGTCATTTATCTGATAAAATTCCGTCAATTGAGAAGAGAGAGCCTCACAGTTTTCCTGAGAGACCAAAAGACGTTCATTAAGCTTCCAAGAAATACAATGGTTACGTGGAGTAGAGTCTGTGAAAGTCAGGGTAATAGGGGCATGATCAGACCAAGTTATTAAGTCAATATTAGAAGTTAAACAAAGGGGCAGTAAGGAGTCGCTAACCAGAATGAAGTCTATACGGCTGAACGAGCGATGTCGGGGGGAGAAAAAAGAATAGTCACGTTCAGTACTGTGGTGATACCTCCATATATCATGTAAGTGAAAGGAATCAATCAGCTGGCCCATATCCGTTCTGTATGTTGATGGAGAGGAGCAATCCAATGTACGGATTAATGGGGCATTCAAGTCACCTGCAACTAGTTTATGACCAGTCATAATTGCAGTGTGAGAGTCCAAAGTGGAACGTATGAAGGATGTTTGTCTATAATTGGGAGCATATAGGACAAGTAAGGAGAAGAGAGCTTCATTTAGTTTACATGTTACTAGTAGAAAGCGGCCTTCGGGGTCAGGGTTAGCCGAAATTAGTTCAAAGGATAATCTATGAGAGATCAGTATGGCTACTCCCGCCACTTTTTTCTTAGCATTCGCAAAGTAGCGATATGGGTAAAGGTGAGATTTAATGCGTATATTGTCCTCCTCCAACAAATGAGTCTCTTGTAAAAGGACAACATCCGCTCGGGACTTACGTAGTTGGTTGTATAAAAGTGAACGTTTTTGGGGTGAGTTTAGCCCATTAACGTTTAGTGATAAGACAGATATAGCCATAATAATTTACCAAGAGAAAATTTTGACAATGAATACAGCAAGAAGAACAGCATTATCATACAATAGAAGCGTACATTGGTAATGTGGGGGGGAGATTGGGAAGGTAGAGAGGATGGAAACAGTACATTCATGTAACAAAACCTCCAAAACCACACTGCATGGGCTGCAAAAGGGGATCGCCCACACAACATGGAGTAAAACTGTAGAAAATACAAATTAAATCCTGGAGTAAGAAGAACCAAGTCCCAACTAGAAGGACAGGAGGTCCAAGGACTCAGATCCGCCACACCCCAAAACTGTAAACAGGGGGGAGAAGTTAAAACAAGTTAAAACAAAATGGGGAAGGGTTAATGAAAAGTAAGTAAGAGCGATAACAGTAAAACAGTTCGCTCAGTGGGGCAAACCTCCGTATATCAACACAGTGCAAGAGTGGAGAGAGAGATTGTAGAGACAAGAGAAAGGGGGGGAGAGAAGAGGTTTAGAACGAGAGGGGGGAAGGGGGGAGGTGGGGGAAGTATTACTATATATAGAAATTAGATAGTGTAGAAGAGGAATTGAGAAAGGGAAGAAGGAGGAGAGAAAGAAAGAATCAGGGAAAAGCAAGAAATAACGACAAACAAAAGTAGAGAAAGCTAGGTAAAACAGTTAAGAGGGGGGAGAAGGTAGAAAGAAGAAATAGGAAAGAGATGAGAAGAAAAAGAGATATTGATATAACCTGGGAGGTATAGGTAGAAATCCAGGAAGACGGAAAACCCAGGAATCACGCCAGCGGTTTTAGGTCCAACAAGAGATATAGCCACAGCGTACAGCAGTGAATAGATCCGTCACACCGATTTTCCAGCCCGGGTCCACTCTGCGAGGTTTTGCGGGACGCTTAGGAGGGAGATCAGGTTTCGGCTGCTGAGATATCACTGGATCCCCAGGAGGGAGGATGTTCCAGGACTTTAGAAGATGTTCCGCTCTCTGGGGGGTCAGGCAGACATAAGACGTGTCATCCTTCTTCACAATCAGGCGAGTGGGACGTCCCCAATGGTAAGGAATCTCCTTTTCTCGCAGGGCAGTGGTGAAGGGCTTGAATGCCCTACAGATGGCCAGTGTGGCAGCAGAGAGATCAGGGAAGACTTGAATGTCCTTGAATCTCAGGGCGAGAGGGGGAGCCGCACGGAGGGCCCGCAGGAATTCTTCTTTAGCTTCATAGTAAAAATAAGAAAGGCGCACTTGAGAAAGGCGCACTAAGCGCAGAAACGCGTTGTGGATAATTGGAATTCTACACTGATTTAATAAAGCCTTGAGGTAAATATCTCGTGAGCATTGTTTGGTTGCAATCCGAGCGCTAACACCCATTCTATTTCTATCATACTCTTTAGCTTCATAGAAATGGATCCGTCCTAGAACGTCTCTTGGGAGATCCTCACGGACCCCCTTAGGTTTGGGGACCCTATGGATGCGATCCACTTTTAGATCTCTAGAGTCGAGGTCAGGCAGGACCCCTTTCATGAAGTCCTGAAGGAAGCTTCTCAGTTCTTCCTGAGGGATCGATTCTGAAATTCCCCTCAGGCGAACGTTATTTTGCCTATTGCGATCCTCCATATCAGCGTGCTTGGCACTCATAGCACCCATTGTAGTTTGGAGTGCTTCATGGTCATCCCATAGATCGTTGTGGGATTGGATCACTCGGCCATTTTGGATTCTATGGAGTCTGTGCGATTTCCCAGGTCCGTCATCTCTCCTCTGAGGTCTGCAACCATAGACCTCATGTCTTCTTGCAATGAAGACCGGAGCTCCGCCAGCAATGTTTTCATTAAAGAGAGGGTGACTGGCGTCTCCGGAGGCAGTGAGGAAGCTGCGGTCTCCTGAGATTGCTGGTCTCTGCGTGAGGCGCGCGCAGCCCGAGGAGACTGCGGCGCCATATTGGAGAGAAGCGCGGGAGCCTGGGGGCCAGGGGAGAAGAAGTCCGATACCCTCCTCGGTAAGAGGGCTTGCTGGTTTTTGATTTTCCCCATTAGCTGGGGAGAGGTCACTGAAGCAGGACGCTGATTTTGGGGAAAAGATTAGCGGTGTGGCAGCTTATAAGCCCGCTATTGTGATCCCGGGTCCGGGAGCTCCTGGACTATGCGGCTTGCTCCATCGGCAGTCAAGCCACGCCCCCCCATTTTTGCTTCTTGTATTTTAGTGGTGTAAATTTACCCAGAAATGTTGCCTTTACCTTTGGATATATCTTTATAAACTTAATAGAATTCTGTTTGGTGTGTCTAATGCACAATAGCATTATGGTGCATAGAATTTGCCTGCATTGGAAGGGTTGTCTCAAATCTTCAGGAGCACACTACTCCCTAACCTCATATCTTCCTGCTTGCTAGAGGGCAGTATACTCCTTAAGAATCAATAGCATTGACTACTTTTTAATAACATAGACTGTTAAAATCATAGAAAGGTAGAGTTGGAAGGGACCTCAAGGGTCATCTGTTCAAACCCAATGGTCAAAGAATGATTTACTAAATCATCCCAGACAGATGTCTGTCCAGCCTCTGTGTGAAGACTTCCATTGAAGGAGAACTCACCATCTCTTGTGGTCGCCTGTTCTCACTCAAAAAGGTTTATTTCTAATATGTAATCCGTGTCTCCTCTGATTTAGCTTCATCCTACTCCTTCTAGTATTTCTTTGTGCAAATGAGACTAAATCAAATGCATCTTTGCCTTTGCAATATAGGAGGAGTGCAAGGGTACTGAAGCTGGAAAGATCTAGCAATCTGGCTAGTTGCTTAGCAAATAGCTTTCATGTATGCGCTCATTGACAAAAAAAAATGGCCACCTTCTAGTTGACTGGAAATGAGCAGTAAGCTATAAAATTCAAAGTCCATCAGTTTTTGAGGACGGAGAGGATCTAATATATAAAAGCCCCTAAAGTCTCCCAAACAGTGCTGCTTATTGCACCTTGTGTAAATTCCAGTTAAACTGAAAAATTACAGTTAAAGTAGACTGTAAAGAAACCCATAAATTTGGTTGATCATTCGTGTTTGGTTAATCAGCCAAAGTAAACAGTGCCACCTATAAGACATCTGTGAAAGTGGGGCCCATATGCCATCTAAGACACTGGCTGCAGCACAGGCATTCATTATTGCCTATGTCTGGGTCTGCACCGTCATACCCTTGGAGAGACCCATCCTGATGCTGCCATTGCTCCTCAGCGTACATAGAAAAGAAAAAATGCACTGGGATGAAAGAGACAGTATACAATGGGGGACTGAAAGCGCACAGTGGAAGAGACAGCACAAGGGAAGACAGTGCGCAATGGAGGAGATAGTGAATGGGGGAGACAGCACAAGTGTAGAGAGAGCCCTGTCGAGAGACAGCACAAGGGAAGAGAGATGACATGGTGGGGAGACAGAAGAAGGGTAGAGCACAGGGGGAGAGAGTGCACAGGGGGAGAGGAAAGCACCAGGGGATAGGGAGCACACAGGGGGAAGAGAAAACTCACAGGGGAAAGAGAGCATACAGGGGGAGAGACAGCATAAGAGGAAAAAGAGCGCACAGGAGTAAGAGACAGCACAAGGGGAGAGCACACAGGGGGATGGCGAACAGCGTCTGCTAAGCCACAGCCATCCTGTACAGTAGCAGGCTCCCTCCGCTCTCCTCGCTGTGATTAGCAGTGGGAGTAGCGGGACTAATATATAATCATTTACATTCTAGAATCATCTGATGCAATAGAATCAGGCCCCTGTCTAGTTTTTAGTAAGATACTGTACACATTTCAATGTCACTTGTATTTTCAAGCATTTTGCAATTTTACTCTTTTAAGGCCCCTTTCACATCTGCGATTTTGTACATTTGCGGCAGATCCGGCAGATTTTGCTGCATCTGCCGCGTAACAGCCAACTTGCAGCAAGTCTGCGACAAGTCGCATTTATTCTCTATGGGGCTTGCAGTCAGGTGTGGCAAGTGCGGTTTTACCAGATCCGGCACTTGCGGCGAAGGAAAAAACCTCTGCATGAGCGGTTTCTTTATGTGCTGGTGCAAGTGCCGGATTTGCCGGATCTGCTGCAAATTACAATAATTGCATATGTGAAAGGTCCCTTTGCTTGCGAAATTTGTGCTACATTTAATATGAAAATATCTTTAATGTTCAAGATAATCTAGAGAAATAGTTAGATATCTGTATTTTGTGCATCCTCGGTCCTTACCTGAATTCCAAAATATCTGACTTTCTGTATTCCAAGTTCAGCTGACTGGCTTGAAAAATCTCATTTATCTGTTCAAAAATAAAATAGAAATGTGCATTAAATACACAACAAATAATATATAACTGTAACAACTCAACCCCAAAATTAAGATTTGGGGATGTGCTAATTGTGCAAATTTTTCACTTACACAGATTACGAGATATTGTACTAATGTAAATAATTGGTATCTACAGGCCAGTAAAATAAAAATATATACATTTATGAAATGAAGGAAGAAGCAGTGGCACCCCAGACTCTGATTGCCACAGTGGCATTGCCTCCCTCGGGGGATATTGTCGTGCTTGGAAGCAAGGAGCGCTATCCACACCAGGTAAGCCCAAAGCACACAACACCTTTCCTTACTCCAGACCAGAAGGGGAGCTCTAACCTGGGTTCAGAGGAGCTCCCCTATAAATTCTGGCCTGGGAGCGGTGTTAGTTAGTTCAGTTCTTAGGAGAACTGTGAAGAGGTCCCGTGGACTGTAGCAGAGTAAGGCTCATCCCAGGACAGATACTAGCAAGCGTGAGGGACACATAGGAGAGGGTCTGGGGAAGAGGAGAAGCAGGTCTGGGGAGTGGATCCAGTGAGCGGTCTCACCCCAGTGCAGAGCCCCAGGAGCAGACACTGGAGTTTGAGGTTGTGAGGGTATTCCAGGCCCAGCAGCCAAAACCAGAGGGAAGGAGATTCCAAGTCTCCCGTCCACAATGAAGCCCAGGAGACAAAGTAGCCTCAGAGATCTCAGGGACAGTGAACCAGAGGAAAGGTGCCCGGGAAGGGTTTGAACTGCTTGCAATACAGGTGAGAGACTTTACGCAAGAGAAGAGTATCGCAGCTAGCCAAAGGCAGCCAGGACCAGCCAAGAGTAGCGCAACAGGGAGGCTTCAGAACTCAATGGGAGAGGAGACCCCCAGCTTGCTTTCAGGCCACCCAGATTCCCAACATCTCTTGTGGACGGTACCCTGGAATAAACCTGCTACTACTGCCAGTAAAGGTAACGGAGACTACGTACTGTGTGTCTGTCGGTTATTTTGCGCCCTCAGTCCTGCACCGCAAATGGCCTACCACCGCCTTGGACTACTCCAGTTGCCCTGGGGAACCGCTCTGCCCATGGGGAGCAAAACCACCACAGCTACACTCCCATCATCCCCAGAGGTCCCGCACTGCAGCATCGGCCAGAAATTTCCGCATACCACTGGTGGCGTAACAACAACCATCCCTAAATCACAACCCCCCAGAACTTTTAACTTGATACCCAGGGCCACGGAGCCGAGTCTCGACTGCCGTGACTCCCCAGCAGAACTGTTAGCCCTGTACCGAGTACCCCATGGCCCTGGGGAGCATCAGAGCGGCACTTACCTTTTGCTGTCAGTTCTGTTTATTCAATCAAACCTGTGATCAGGATGATCAATGTGGGGAGAGGGAGTGAGGAGTTGGCGGACGACTGCTCGCTGTTTCGCAGGATTACCGCTTCCTAGGTATCGTGGTGACGTGAGCAGATCCTACTTAGTGAGAGGATTTGACATCAGAAGCTGTGATCAGGACCCGTTGAAGCGGTAATCCGTGAAACGGCGAGTCATCATCCGCCGACTCCTCGCTCCCTCTTCCCACATTCATCATCCTGTTTGCAGGTCTGATTGAATAAATGGAACTCACAGCAAATGGTGAGTGTCGCTCCTTCCTTCATTTCATAAAGCTTCAGCCTGTATACTAGCGTGCAACACCATTTCCAGGTGTGCTTAGAAGCTGATCAGGACCAATATGGTGGGAAGGGTCCTTCAGACAGTGCGTGGTGTCCGGTTGTTAACTCCTTAATCACTAGAAAAACATATAAATGTAATAAAAATGTGAATAAAAAATATCTTCTTTATGATAAAGTTAGTTACCATTTTCTGCACATCATATGCAAGAATTCTAAATTCAGCAGAGCTGTGGTCTTGCAGACTGGATGTGTAGGTCGCTCCTGAAACTATTTTAAAGGTTCCCCATGTTGTACTTTTCTCCTCAGAAACAACTGGAAAGAAAAAAAATGTGTACACTTTAGGTGTAAAATATTTATTAACTTAAATGAAATAACTTCATATAAAGTAATATAAATAATATAAGAATAGTTAGATGGACGGATAGATAGATAGATCGGTAGATAACCAGAAAAAATTCACTGTAGCACTCAGCTACTACCAAAAATGCACACATGCTAAAAAGCTGTCTTTATATGAGGAAAAAATAATTAAAAACTTATGTTTTTTCAAAAATCTCAATATTATTATTTTTTTATTTTCTGGGGTTGTTGGTACATATATTGGCCAATATCTGTTTGCTCATCAACCACGCCACGGTGACCCCAGGTCTGATGAGTCCTACGCTAACATCCCTGTCCTCCTTGTCCTCCCTGTCCCACTTCTAAGTGGGTGGACACCATTTCAACCTCAGACCACCTGGTGGCGATGAGGGTGCTAAGTGCAGCTATGGAGCCAGCAACTCCACATAATAGACATAAAACAGAAGTTGCTGGCTCCATAGCTGCACTTAGCACCCTCATTGCCCCCAGGTGGTCTAAGGTTGAGAAGACGTCCAACCACAGTTCAAACTATGTCTTGAGTGCTGTACAGTTTTTTTCTGTTTTAGATCGATAGATAGATAAACTGTATAACTTGGGTCAAACAAATTGGGTATCTTTCCACAAACTCCTCTCAGTTGTTGGTAGGAATTTGGGCCCATTCCTCCAGACAGACCTGGTGTAACTGAGCCATGTTTGTTGCTCACCTTTCTTGCCCCTGCCTTTTCAGCTATGCCCACAATAATAATGATAATAATTTTATTTATTTAGCACCAACATATTCTTCAGCACTTCATAAGGAAAATACAGTATACAGATAATTTGAGACAATACATAATAACAAAAAATTCAGATACCATGAGGAGTGAGGTCCCTACTCACAAGCTTACAACCTATGAAGAAATAGCAGAGGCTCAAAAGGTAAATGGTAAAACGTGCCATGATATATGATCCATAAATATGATCATACATTTGCAATAAGATTGAGATCAGAGCTTTCTGATAGCCACTTCAAAACATTTACTTTGTTATTCTTTAGCTTTGTGACCAGTTTGGCAGTATGCTTCATTTGGAAGACTCATTTCCGCCCAAGCTTTATCTTCCTGGCTGATGTCTTGAGATGTTGCTTCAATTTTGCCACATCATCTTCTTTTCTCATGATGCCATCTATTTCGTAAGGTGCACCAGTCCCTCCTTCAGCAAAACAACCCCACAACATGATGCTGCCACCCCCATGTTTCACAGTTAGCATGGTGCTTTTAGGCTTCCAAGCATTTCTCTTTTCTTCCAAATGTAGCGATGGTCATTATGGCAAAACAGTTCAATTTTAGTTTCGCCAGGCCACAGGAGATGTTTCCAAGAATGTAGGTCTTTGTTCTTTTATGCATTTGCAAAAAAATAATCTGGCTTTTTTGTTTCTTTTTGAGTAATGACTTCTTCCTGCAAAGTGTCCTTTCAGTCCATGTTAATACAGTACACATTTAACTGTGGATAATGACCCAATTTTACCAGCTTCTGCCATTATCTTCACAAGGTCTTTTACTTTTGTTCTTGAGTTGATTTGCACATGTCGGACCAAAGTATGTTTATCTCTGGGATGCAGAACCCATCTCCTTCCTGAGTGGTATGATGGCTGGACATTCCTATCTTGTTTGTACTTGCATATAATTGATTGTGCAGATGAATGAGGCACCTTCAGGTATCTGAAAATTGCACCAAAGGATGAACCAGACTTGTGCAAGTCCACAGTTGTTTTCCTGATATCTTGGCTAATTTCTTTAGACTTTCCCATGATGCTACACAAAGAAGCAGTGTGTTTCAGGTGTGCATTGAATTACAACTACAGGTATGTCTCTAATTACGGTAACTCAGATGTTGTTAATAAACCTATCAGAATGTTCAAAAAAACATGACATCATCATATGGGCTGTTCCAAATTTTTTAAAGACTTAGTAATCTTAGTGTAGGTAAACCTATCACTTTGCAGAAAGTAATACAAATGCCTTAAATCATTCTCTCTCTCTCATTATTCTAACATTTGGCAAATATTAATAATTATGGTAATCCTAATTGACATAAAATGTGTAAGGGTTATTATTAATTTATGTCAGATTGCGAGAAAAACATGTATATGTGTCTTTTTATGTAGTGTATGTATACTTCTGTTTTAACTGTAGATAGATAGATAGATAGATAGATAGATAGATAGATAGAGATAAGTACATAGATATCGCTGTAACTAAAGTTAAAAGATTTCAAGTTAAATTTTACAACTATCTTTTATTATGTAAGAAAATAATGCAAAAATATCCCATGAAAACCCCTGCAGCCCATGTAGCATACTAAAATACAAACCCTTGTGAATTCTACTGTATACATGAACTCAGCATGATGTATAATAGTTTACAACAAAGAAAGTAGATACTATTTCAAGACCTGGCTTTTAGCTTCTTCCTCCTATAGTTTCCTACGCCATGGCAAGCCCCTTTGATTTCTTCCCATGAAATGCATACGAAAAAAGCAGACGTAATATTTTTTTATTTTATTTAGGCCTTGTTCACACATACAATCCGTTTTTGCCTTAAATCCATTTTTGGGATCATTTTAGGCTTTTTTTTGTTCTAAGTCCAAAAACACATATGCGTTAACGCATGGTGCACTTAAGTGTGACTGCGTTTTTAACAACACATGCGTTTTTGTTCAGCATCCTAAAAAACACTGCATGCAGCGTTTTTGGGTGCTGTAAAAAAAACGCATGCGTGTTTTTAACATGGGGCCCTATGGGAAACACATGCGTTTTTGCATGGCACATATAGGCACCATGCGTTAACACATGCATTTTTGGTGAAAAATGACTAATTCCCAAAAGTTCCAAAAAACGTCCAGGACCTCAGGGGACACTATTGGCACCCTTAGAAAAATGGATCCGTTTTTCTAAGGGATTAAAAAACGGATTGGTATGTGTGAACAAGGCCTTATTTACAGCTACAGTCCTATATTTTATTGCTTTTTTTACATTTTATAATTGCTTTACTCATCTTTATATTTGCTACAGTTTATCTAGTTTATATAGGAACATAGATCACTTTAAAAATACATTTATTATTTATATGAATTTTTTCAAGTTTTCTTTTAAGCTTTTCCAAGAACTTACTTTTAGGTCAACTTGGTAAAAAAAAAAAAGGTATGCACCTGAGGGATAACACCATTTCTGGCATTTTTCACCAATTCTTTCCTTTGCATGCACGTTTTTATTTTAAAACCAATGGGAGTTGCGTGGAGAAAGAGATTTGAAGTGATCACTACAGTACCAAACACAGCACACAGATGATTCCTAATCTTCATTCATATTTTAGCTCAATTAGACAAGCAGCAGGAGGGAATTACACAGCAGTGCTGAGAGTAATTGACTTGAATTAAGCTCTGATGTGGCTTAAAACACATGTTAGGCTAGGGTCACACATGAGGCAGGATTTTTAAATCCTGACCGGTTTTCAGCTTTCAAAAAGCTCAAAACAACATCTGGAACAGCTCCCCATAGGAGCGCATTATGGTAACCGGATTGCTTTACATGCAATCCGGTTACCGGCTCCAGATCTGCAGCCTGCGCTAAAAATCATGCAGGCTGCAGTTTTCAGAGCGGTTCTGGCAACCGCAAGGCGGTAACCGGATTGCTCAGGATGTGTAATCCTGAGCAATGCGGTTACCGTATACTTGGCTCATCCCTGCGATAAGCAATGTGTTAAATGTGTATAAGAACATTAATTATTAATATTAGCTGTGGGCAACATGTTTCTAGGGGGTGCCTACCCCCCTAGAGACATGCTGTCCACTCCCCTCAGCATGTTAGGGTTTAATAAGCCATTTACAGTAAGCCGGCTATTGTCAGCTTTGTACTAATCTAATATATAAAGCTGAAAGTGTGTGTGTATGTGTGTATGTATATCCGGGATTGGCATCTACACCGTCGCAACTACAGCCACAAAATTTTGCACAGTCGCACGTCTGGACCCCAAGAGCGTCATAGACTACGTTGTGAGGCAAAATTTTAATCCTGCGCGTTCCAGTTCACCAAACAATTTTGCCCCTATCTACATAATGGAGAAAAATTGAATGGAAAAGTGTTGGAGGAAAATCGACAGCTGGCAGCTATAGCCACAAAATTTTGCAGTCACACGTCTGGACCCCGGGAGTGTCATAGGCTATGTTGTGAGATGAAACTTTAACCCCGCGCATTCCAATTCACCAAACAATTTTGCCCCTATCTACATAATGGGGAAAAAGTGTCAGTTACCAGTTGACAGATGTGAATGAGAGGGGCTTAATGATAGTGCCAAATACTAACAGCACATACCAGCATATAGTCACTAAGATGGGGCTCCAACATGAGATATTCACCATGCACGGGGACATGTATACACACCACACGCACACAAAGAGTAACAGCAAGTGTATAGTCGCTATGGTGCAGCCCCAACATTGGATACTCACCACGCACCCCAACAAAAACACACACACAACACAAAGAGACACACACACCCCCACGGACACACACACACACACCCTATAGGTACACATGCACTCACCCCACAGGGACACACACACACCACAAAGAGACACACACCCCACACAGACAACCCCCCCCCACAGGGAAACACACACATACATACCCTATAGGGACACATGCACTCACCCCACAGGGACACACACACACCACAAAGAGACACACACAACACAGATACACACACACCACACAGACGCCCTCCCACAGGGACACACACACATACACACCCTATAGGGACACATGCACTCACCCCACAGGGACACACACACCACAAGGAGACACACACAACAGAGACACACACCACACAGACCCCCCCAGGGACACACACACAAACTATAGGGACACATGCACTCACCCCACAGGAACACACACATACACACACCCCAGGGACACACACACCACACAGACACAGATGTGCACAAATCACCTCACAAAACTCGCCTCATACGAGTGCTATCTTTAATTTCCAAACATAAACATCTGATTAAAAACAGCCAATGTGCAACACATGTGCGATATAGAGAATTAAGGCAGATGTCAGTCACATGAGCTGTCTATTATGTGTATGTGTGAGGTAACATATACTGCCCGGCCAGGGGGAGGGTTTACTGTTGGCTGGAGATTTATTATGCTGCCTAGAGCAATCAATCACAGCTCAGCTTCTATTTTATTACAGGTCATTAATATGACATATTCAAATGTTATTTTGTTATAGCTAACATTAGTCATTTATTAACCCGGGAGTAGCCGGGTACTACAGTTAGTTTATGAATAAAGCTGCGGCTCCCCTGACAGTAGAGCAGATACTGTACACATAGTATCTGCCACTGTCCGCGGTCCTGTAACCATTAACATTAGGTCTATGGGCAGCGCACTGCCATAGACCTAATGTAAATGCCTACAGGACCTCGGACAGCAGCAGATAATATACGTACATTACGTACAGTATCTGCTCTACTGTCAGGGGAGCCATGGCTTCATTCATACATTTCTACAAAGCTGACAATAGCCAGCTTACTGTAAATGCATTATTAACCCCTGACATGCTGAGTAGAGTGTACAGCATGTCTCCAGGTGGGGTGGGCACCCCCTAGAGACATGTTGCCCACAGCTAATATTCATATTTAATCTTTTAATACACATGTAACAATTTATTCATCCCTGCGGCAGCATGGATGAACAAAGTATACGGTAACCGCATTGCTCCGGATTACACATCCCAAAAAATGTGTGTGAAGGCAATTGCGGTTTCCGCCTCCGGATCTGGAGGCGGCAACTGCAATTGCCTTGGCTAATATGACCTCAGCCTTAGAGAGCTCTGCACAATGCTTCTGTCTCCCCCTGCCTGTTTACACTCCCTGCTCATCAATCCTCCTTCCCATTCTCCTCTCCATGGATGATAAGTATCACTGTGCAAGATGGATTCGGGCTGGTGTTTCAGAGTGCATGACAAGTGCAGGATGCAGTTGAGAAGGGAAGACGTAATGATAAGTGGGAAAGAAACTGATTTCTATAACAAATTATACTTGAAAGATTCTTATATTTACATGTACTTTTATTTATACAGTACAAACTGTATTCAAAGTACAGTTCCATTTTTAATGGTTTGAATTATCAATCAAATTATACAAAATTTACACAGGGAATGATATTTCCTATAATTCAATGACATATATATATATTAGTTAGCTGCTAGAAAATGATCATTCATCAGACCTGCTATCTTTCCTGATTATCCTGTACATATGAGTGTTCAGTATTCGTGATAGGGAGGAAAAATGCAGTCAGACTTGTCTCACTTTCCTCTCATAAACACATAGGAAGGGCTTTAAGATTCCACCTGACCAATCCTCTGACCCTCAGCCTAAACTATAGGTGGTGTGTTGAGGCCCCCAGACACATCAAACGATTGCCCTATCAAGCTGAAAAAAGTGAGCTTGGTTAACTCTTATCCAATGTATATGAGAACCTATTTGGGGTTTTCCTTAATTGCAGATTTTTTTTTTAAATGCATTATATTTGAGGGTAAGACACATTTTTACAATTAGGTGTCATTTAAAATTTGGCAATGCTTGTACTCTACAGTTTACTTTGTTTACCTGAAATTCAACTGGGACATAATCTGTGGTCATAATCAGCTGAGAATAGCTCTAAGGACAGAGAAAACAGTTACAAGCTGCCCAAGTTAACTTAATTGAGACTAATGAGACTAGGAAATATGTGTAGGGGTACCACATGGGGTCAGTATTGGGCCCTCTTCTTTTTAAGAAATTTATTATTTACCTTGTAGGGGACATAAGCGTAGAATTTCAATATTTGCAGCTGATACTAAACCTTGCAAGGTAATCAACCCATAGGAGGATAATTTTATGATACCGGAGGGTTTAAGTAAGCTGGGAGCTTAGGCTAAGAAATGGTAATTGAAATGTAGATAAATGTAAAGTCATGCAATTGGGCAGTGGAAATAATATGTATAATTATGTACTAAATTGTAAAGCACTGAATAAAACAGTCACTGAAAAAGTCTTGGGTGTGTGTGTGGACGGCAAACAGAACTTTACTGATCGGTGTCAGGCGGCTGCTGAAAAAGCTAATAAAATAATGGGATGCATTAAAAGAGGCATAGATGCTCATGAGGAGAACATAATTTTACCTCTATACAAGTCAATAATGCAACCACACTTAGAATACTGTACATAATTTTGGCTTCCAAGGTACAAGAAAAACAGCTGAAATTGAGTGTGTGCAGAGGAGAGTAAAGTAAGTAAGAGTAAAGGTTATTAGAGGACTGGGTGGACTGCAAAAACAAGATAGATTATTAAACTTGGGTCTATTCAGTTTGGGAAAAGGAAGGCTTAGGGGTGATCTTATTACAATGTATAAATATATGAGGGGACAGTACAGAGACCTGTGTAATAATCTTTTTACACCTAGGCCTGTGGCGGGGAAAAGGGGGCATCCTCTATGTCTGGAGTAAGGAAGATTTAATCAGAATCACAGACGCGGATTCTTTACTGTAAGAGCAGTGAGACTATGGAGCTCTCTGCCGCATGATGTTGTAATGGGTGATTTACTACTGAAATTCAAGATGCCGTTTCGGAAAAATATGATACTACCCGTTGTAGGTTCTGTGATTAAGCATTGTTACAAGGAACTAGTCTGATTGCTGTATGAGGAATTAAGCCTAGGGTCACACATGCCAATCAGTTTTTTCCACTGGTTTCAACAACAAATCAGTTTTTTTTGGCTGTTTTTTGAGCCTCCTGTGCAGCTATGCATTTTTGGAACTTTGCCATTTTTTGACAAACAAATGCTAGCAAAAACGGATCCACTTTCCCATAGGGCCTCATGTTAAAAAAACAGATCAGTTTTTTGTACTGCACCCAAAAACTTTGCTTGCAACTTATTTTTAGGTCCAGTAAAAAAACAAATAGCTTTTGTTAACAGTGCAATCATATTTGATCCCACAATCCGTTTTTTAGCATCAGTTTTTGGACTTTGAAAAATAAAGTTAAAAAACTGATGCCAATAACGGATCCAGGGCTTATGTATGACCCTAGCATCAGTGTCTGACCCGTGTTTTTTTTGCCTCTTCTACATCAATATGTTAGGCTATGGGTTGAACTCAATGGACTGAAAGTCTACCTTCAACCTTAAAAACTATGAATTTCTGCAGCCAGCAGTTGTCACATGTTGACTGCTTTGCAATCCATTAGTGTTACTGCTGTGTGTAAACTGTTTTTTTTTTCCCCTAGTCTATGCTTGTGCTGGAACTGCAATTTAGGAGTGAGTCATAGCATTTGGGTGGAGGTGGAATGGTGTGTCTTACTATTCAGATCCCCACTCCCTCAGACTTTAAATAGCTTCACTTTCCTCCACTAGGTTTCGCAGTTAGAGCTAATTTTCTACCTGGACTCTGTGGTGTGCTGTCGTACTGTGCTGTGCTGTGTCATTGCTGCCATCTATTTCCACAGAAGCCGCTGGGTTTCCTGCTCTGTGGGTTGAGATAGGGGCCCTTTTTTAGGACTTATCAGGAACGAAGGGCTATGGTGGTGACCCAAACCTCCTCACCTTTAGAGGTACCTTCAGGAGCAGGACTAGTCAGGGACCCCAAGTGCAGGGCCAGACTAGCTCCCCTGAGCACCCATGACCATCTTACCATCCTGCCTCCCTATCCGTTATACCACCCCGTGACAACAGTAAACAACAAAACAGAGAAGCTTTAGAAAGTAAACAATGCAAAATTTTAATGAAATCTAATTTCAAAAATGATAATTAGATCTAAGGTTTAAAATCCTTCAATTTCAGAGACCAGGTACTATTAAAATATTTCCTAATATTTCAATGAATCATCAATATAATTGAAAAGAAAGCTTTACTACATGAAAGAAGCCAATGTAAAAAAGTATAAAACATGTATTTATATTCTGCTTGACACCTGAAAACATGACACTGTCATACATTACAGAAAACTTCTTTCATGATTGTTTCCAATAGTGTTCATTAGCGGAGCTCGTGCAAGAAATAGACAAATGGTGTCACTGAATCCTTGAACTGGTTTATTTAAGTCAGCTGCCAGAGACAGCACGTAAGAGTTATTCATTGAAGAGTCCCCTTCATAACAGCTTAAACTGGAGGAGATTAGTTTTTGGACAATGAGAAAGTAACCATTAGATCGTTCAGATAAATGATTCTACACTTCTGGAGAAGAAAGAATTCCTTCCCAAACATTCTGTAATGCCCCTTTATGAAGCTATGGACAATTAAGCTCAGCTACATTTATATAAAGTAAAGGCTTGTACTACCTTAAAGATTAATATAAGATTGAGAAGAAGGTTTGGTTAATAGATTATTTCAGACTACAAACTTTGGTTGCTTTGTTCCAGAAACGTTTTATTTAATCACTGTTTACCATCGTATTTAAAGGAAAACTGTCAGCTCAAAAATCCATATGTAACAGCTATCATTTTCTAATTACTCACTATAAACTCTATTTATGCATTTCTTTTATCTATATTATCCTCCTATATTCTGTAAACCTCAAATAAAGAGATTCACTCCATCTGTCACTCATTGTGAGTGATCACTTAGTTCTCTGCTGTCCCCTCCCCATAAGATGAATATGCATGTCACATATTCACATTACTGCACAGGACATCAGTGTGTGGGGGTGCTGTATCCTCTTTTCTGCTTTCTATGTTTGCAGCATCACAAGAGGTCAAATACAACACAGAAACTGTCACGGCATGGATACCTGTTTAGAGAAACAAATGTGGTCTAGTTAAAGGGAACCTGTCAGCTAGTTTATGCCTCCCCAGCTATCACTGTCTGTACCTGCAGCTTCATAATACTATTCTAATAATCCCTGTCTGAGCTCAGATTGTAATGTGAAAGGTGAAAAAATAAGCATTTATACACTTACATTTCCTTATGTAATGAGGCAGTCAGTCCCCAGCTTGGAGGACGGGAACTGTTTGGCAGGTTAATAGTTAACATTTCAGCCTTGTGCTAGAACATGTTGGGAGACCTGATGTGATGTTACAACCATGTGACTACAATGGAGCTAAATTCTCATAGAACATAATACGTTTGCTGGTCACATGATCGTTACATCACACAGGTCCTTTAGCCATCCAAGTTAAAAGTGAGTTAAATATTATCCTGCCAGACAGTCCACCTCCTCCAAGGTGGGGACTGAAATATAAGTGTATAAATGCTTCTCTTTCACCTTTCACATTACACCATGAGCTCAGAAAGGGATGATTAGAATAGTATTATGAAGCTGCAGCTACAGACAGTGATAACTGGAGGGGCATAAACCACCTGACAGGTTCCTTTTAAGGCAGATCTGTAATAGCTCTCTCCCTCAGTGTCCTCAGCAGAACAGACCTCCTGTAAGGGAAACCTCACTACACTGAGAGCATGGGGAGGAGGGAAAAGAGAGCTGCCGGACTATTCCTGTTTGCTTATAATGGAGAGGACTAATGCAGTAGCTCCCTCCAGGGTCTGACAATGCTGATAAAATGGAAACTATAAACAGTACAATAATGATTTTACATGTTTTTAAAAGGTCTGCCCAGGCACTATTCAAAGATAATATTAGTATCATACTGAAAAATGACCTGACAGTGTCCCTTTAAGGTCATTGAACTAGAATAGTGCGATTGTAGAAGAAATTAGCCATTCATTTCATACAAGATGGGAGCTCGACTATTACATTGGGAGGGTGGTGACATTACAATTGGGGCAGTCTCTGTGGCGTTGGGGGCGGCAGCCATCTCTCCTCCCTCTATGGTCTCTCCCTTCTCCACTGTCTCTCTCTCCCTCGTGCTCTCTTCCAATTTATGTAAATACGAATATTTTTACTTACAAACCTTTTTTCTGTGTTTTTCTTTTTCTATTAATAATGTGTTTAATTTCCTGGTACAAAATGTTTAGGGATTCACTGTATTTTTTTATTGCCAGCGCAGGTAAGCCAGGCAGCTACTGGATGACAACCCCTGCTGCCTGGTGTTACCTTTGCTGGCAATGAAAAATACAGGGAGCCCTATTTTTTTTTAATTATTTAAATAAATAAAACAAAATTAAAACAAAAATTTGCTAGGCTTCACTGTATTTTTGTTTGCCAACCAAAGTAACTCGGGTAGCTAGGGGCTGGACTTCTCAGCGTGGTGAGGCGCAAGCATTCCTGGCCCCCTATGCCGAAAATATCAGCCAGCAGCCACCCCAAAATTGGCGTCTCCATGGGATTTGCCAAAACTGGCAGTTATCCCACTCCTCCAGCTGCCCTGCTGGCAGTGGAAGACTAGGTAATAAAGGGGTTGTTGTCAGTTTATTTTGGCAGCTGATGTCAGGCCCTATTGCTAATGTCAGCCATCAGTAAGAAAGCTGGCCATTAGCATTACCTTCAGTAAAGAGAAAAGGAAACACACACAGAGAAATATACACAAAATAGACAGACACACCTTGTTATCCACTTTATTAGCTCCTACCAAATTCCTTTCTGACGTAATCCTGTAATTACTGTAATCTTGCAATGGAAGCAGTGGGGCAGTGCGATATGTCATGCTACCACCATTTTTATTACCCAAGTGTCCAAAGATGATGGACAGGTCACAGGTGAGTAAGTGCACATGCTCTCTCTGCCCCCCTATGTGCTCTCTCTGCCACCTATGAGCGCTCTCTCTGCCCCCTGTGCATATTCTCTGCCCAACCTATGCACTCTCTCTGCCGACTGCTGTATGCTTTCTCTGCTACCCCCGTGTGGTGTCTCTGTGTGGTCCCGCCACCACCATCTGGGGATACCTAGGTGGCGACATGACTATGTGAGTCTGCATGTACCCAGTGCATGCATGCACAGTTAATACACGCGGCCTCAGTTAGTCATTCGGCGGTGATGCCAGATGGCGGGCTGCGGGCTATATGCAGGGGGTTGAACGTCGACATGTTGCTGGTGATACAGCCAGGGGCAGAAAGGAAACTCCGCCACCAGGTCTGCTGAATAGGGAGTCACAGGTGGACGGAATCCCGGTGCCGTGCCCTGGTAATCATCTGGGGTAGATGTTGATGATGGTGGGGGAGAAGGGGGTATTTACAGGGGATCGTGACGCCACCTGTAGTCCCAGTAAGATAGGTACCGGCACTGCAAGCCGGCCACTGAGGTGATGGTGGGTGCAGCTGATTGTGGTGCAGCTCCCTACAGGTGGAGCTATTACCTCAGGGCAGCGGGGATGGATGAGGATAATGAGGGGGAAGAGGGGAGTAGTAGAAGGAGTCAGTGCTGCAGTTCTTACCCCTCTGCTGAGCTGCTACTGATGCAATGCAAGTTTACTCCACTTCAATAAGTAGATGGTGATGGTATACGGTACAGTCCGGTTTACCGGGGTCGGTCACCAGCTCCAGGTTCCCTGTTATAGAGCCTCTAGATGTCCTTCCTTCTATGGCTTTCTGGGATAAACTTGTCCTTCTTACTCTTCACCCTTGCAGAGCTCTCTCGCCAGTCCCCTGATCTCCTTCAGTGAGGCACGGTTATCCTTTCCCAGATTTAAGAGGAGTCGTTTATCTCCCCCGACGTCGGTATTCGGCCGTTACCCCACCGATTCTGGATCTATTGTGGTCTTGAGGGGTGAGGAACCTTGTGGTGCGTACGGCAACCCATTCAGAGTGGGCCCGCAGCTCGTCGGTCTATAGCCAGGGATGAACACCTGACTACTTCGGCTACCCGCACTGCCGATGCTCCCCAATGTGACCAGCCGGCTCCAACCAGTCCTGGTCCGTTGCCTTCTGTCCTGGGCCCCCACTTAGAGATGGGGCGCCCTCCTGTCAGCTGGGCTGTCAGGCCTGACCTCTCTGCCTGCCTTCCTTGCACCGTCTGACTAACTGTCACTTTTCCTCACACTACTCTATCCTATGCTCCACCCCCACCCCTATGGGACCTACTAAATTACTGTATCCCCCTATTCTAAGTGGTGTGGTCCTAGGTGGGTGTATAAACAGACTCCATAAAGTGAACCCTGAACTGATGACCTTACAGGGAAAAGAAAAACACATTTTTATATTAAAGCGTAATACTACCCTGTGGCACCTAGCCACAAGGGCGCCACACTGGCATCGGATTCAATGGCATCAGGTCCAGTTTTCGGCAGCATATCTAGTGGTAATGTGTGAGGGGCCAGTACAGCTAGCAGGCATGAAATTTTCACACCTATCACTTCGGTGTGCATATATGGCTGCCGACGCGTGATATCTGGACATTCTGATGGTGGAAGCAGACGATGGATGCCACAAGCTATTTACTGTATATATTAGATAATTCATCCACTTAGACAAGGAAAACATTGAAAACATAACTCCAACTCTCATTGACAGTGCACGAACATGCATTACATAGTTGCTGAGTGATATGAATACATATGAAGGGGAAAGTGATGGGTAGGAATGAATGTCACTAAAGCCTCCGTCACTAAGGATGCTGTACTGTAAAATGCGTAGCATAGTGGTCCTGATGTTGGGAGTCGGTGGCTTGTAATAAAGAATGAGTGAAAGTCGACAATAGCGGCGATGGGGTTAACAGCTAAGTTAACCCCTGACATGCCGTCCTGAGTGGACAGCATGTCTCTAGGGTGCGTGGACACCCCCTAGAGACATGCTGCCCACTCCTGTGGCCATGTCAGGGGTTAATAACCCATTTACAGTAAGCCGGCTATTGTCGGCTTTCTACAATTTTATCAATGACGCCGTGGCTCCTGACAGTTGTGTAGATACTGTACTTAATGTAGAAACAAAAATGGACAGCAGCACATCCTTTTCAAAATGCATATGTGGATTTATTCCTGGACTGCGACGTTTCAGCTATATGTCAGCCTTTCTCAAGCAGTGATTAAGTACTGTACTTAATGTACGTATAGTATCTGCTGCTGTCCGAGGTCCTGTAGGCATTTACATTAGATCTATGGCGGTGCGCTGCCCGTAGATCTAATGTTAATGGTTACAGGACCCTGGACAGCGGCAGATACTATACGTACATTACGTACAGTATCTGCACAACTGTCAGGAGCCGCGTATTCATTGATAAAATTGTAGAAAGCCGACAATAGCTGGCTTACTGTAAATGGGTTATTAACCCCTGACATGCCCACAGGAGTGGGCAGCATGTCTCTAGGGGGGGTGGGCACCCCTAGAGACATGTTGCCCACAAGTAATATTAATATTTCCTGTTTTATTAAACAGTCAACACTTTGTTCATCCCTGCAGCAGCAGGGATGAACAAAGTAGACGGTAACCGCATTGCTCCGGATTACACATCCGGAGCAATCCGGTTACCGGATTGCAGTTTTCTACACACATTTTTCCTTAATGTGTGTGAAGGCAATTGCGGTTACTGCCTCCGGATCTGGAGGCGGCAACCAAAATTGCCTTTGAAAGTGTGACCCCTGCCTTTTTCACATTTGTCGGTGCAGCTATTAGGTCCTCCATCAATTCTTAAAATAGGCGTCTTTTGCACCCATGTAAATTTAGCAGCAATATACAAGTGTGACTGCCGTCTCTTAGCTGTTAGATATGTGCACTACTGATTCCACAGTCCCATAGAAGTAAATAGGGTTTTGTTCACACTGGGGTATTAGGCTAGGGTCATACTTGGGAGCTTGCATCTCTTTGATGGATGCATTACAGGATGCTTTTTTTTGCTTGCGTTTTGATGCATTCTGTGCCATGTTTTTTTTTGTTTTGTTTTTTCTGATTGCTAGCCACACCCTTAAGCCAATAATAAGCCCTGATCATTGGGGGGTGTTGCCATTTGCCATTTTGTTTTTTGTTTGTGGCTGTGCTGGCATCATGGAAGACACACTGTTCCTGGAGCTTCGCTACCTGGTATTACGTCGGCGGCTGTTGCGGCATGCCAGATTCAGTACACTGTGGGTCAATGAAGTCAACTTGCTGAGACCCCAATGTGGATCATTCCATGTGCCATACCAGCAGTTGAGGTCTTTCCTAATGAAATTCCAGAGATTCCTCAGGATGTCCGTCTCAACATTTGATGTTCTCCTTGACCTGGTTGCAGAAGACATCTGTCGTCAGGATAGGTCCTGGCCGGCCATGTCCCCAGCAGAGAGACTGGTAGTGACCCTGAGGTAAGTTTTGTTTCCAAGTTGCCTTGTTACCAGCACACACACTTGACACATGTGGTGTGTCCATGCCTGAACCATACATCAGGTCATCTCTGTGTGTTCATTACTAACTTTGGCTCCATTATCATTGCAGGTCCTTGGCCGTCGAGGAAAGTTATGCCTTCCTTCACTACCAGTTCCGGATTGGCTGGTCCACCATCTGCGGCATCATGCCTGAGATTTGTGAGGTGATATGGGCTAAATTGCAGCCCTGATCATGTCACAACCCACCTCTGAAATCTGGCACCAAAGTGCCATCCGTTTTGCTCAGGTGTCTCAGTTTCCCAACTGTATTGGTGTCCTGGACGGCAAGCTTATCAGGATCTGCAAGCCACCAAACAATGGCATCAACTTCTATAATTACAAAAAGTTTTTTTCTATTGTTTTAATGGCCATTGTGGATGCCCAAGGGAGATTTGTTGCTGTGGACATTGGGGCATAAACGACTCTCGTGCCTTTAAAGACAGCAACATGGGGAAAGCACTATACAACAACCACATCAATATTCCTTCACCATGCCCTTTACCTGGCAAAAGGGTGCCCAGTCTTCCCTATGTAGTTGTAGCAGATGAGGCTTTCAAGCTGCCCATTAGCCTCATGAAGCCTTATGCCAGCCGCACCCTCACCCATACCCGGCAGAACTTCAAAACCCGATTAAGTCGGGCATGCCAGTATGTTAAGTGCGCTTCTTGGATCTTGTCTTCGAAGTGGCGTGTTCTCCTCTGCATGTGTCTGCTTACACAACTTTATCTGCCACCATGACCCCCTCTAGTGGACCCCTATGAATGGGATTCTACCTTGATTGGGCTCCAAGATGCCAATGTCCGCTCTCCTGTGGCATGGAAGTGTGGAACCAATTTGCAGACTACTTCATGACTGACGCTGGTCAGATACACAGCCTTGCAGAGCATATGTAATTTTTTTGTGTCTTTATTTGGCGAGAGTAGCCTTTTTTTGTTCCTCTTAGTAATGTGTGTTTTCGTTTTCACATCACTGTTTGAGTACCTAAAACCGTACCAGAACCATTGTTGTTGTTTTTTTGGCTGGACATCAAATTAATGTTCGTTACACGTTATGTAATGATTAGGCACACAATGAAGGGGTAATTTTGATACTCAACACACATACAAACATTTTCATTTGCACCTGTGTTGCCTCTATCTTTGTTAAGGGGGTTCGCTGCATCCTGTTAGTGCATTCGTTTCTGTTATTTAAGCAGGTAAATACTATTTCCCTTTTTATGTGTAAATTCTAACATTTTTTGCCCAAAATGTCTATTCAGGGAGGAGGTAGACGACCTCTAGTGCCACCTATTGACATTAGCAGTCCCAAAAGTCAAAATTGACCCTTTAACAAGCCTTGTTATATGACTTAGCGTGTGTGCTCACAATCAGGAATTGCATTGCTTTGAACTCAGCTTATTGCCACTGCATCCAAAATGCTGCATTGTATAGTACAAGCACAGTGGATGGTATTTCAAGAAATCCCATGCCCACTGTGCTTCTCCCGACCTCAGTGTTATTTCAGTGGTGGTGTGGGTTGCCGAACGAAAACATCTCCGCAGCATGTTAATTTCAGGCCACTGAGTTGAAAGCAGCTACAATTGGGTTCATGCAGGGAGAAGCCGGCCTGCACTGAACACAGATCGTGGCTGTGGGCACAGGGCGGCTGCAATCTCCCTGCTTGCACCCACAGGTTCCCTCAATCTGGTGGCATTGTGTCCAACAAACAGTGCCTCCAGGCCGTGTGCACACAGCTTTAGCATTTATGCCAAATCAAAACCTTAATCTGCAGATGGGCTGGTATTTTTATAAAGCTGTGAAATTTGCATCTCCTGGCCTTTCCTAACAATGATAGTGTACAAGCCATAACAATAATAGGCTAATTAAGGTCTGAAACCTTGGTCAAAGTTACCATATATTTCACTTTATAAGACGCACTGTATTATAAGATACACCCCAAATTTGGTAAAGGAAAAGAGAAAAAAAAACAATTTTCAATGTTAAATGGGATCCATCTTATAATGCCAGTGTCCGTCTTACAATCAGGGTACATAGCCCCCATCCTGCTGGTACATATCCCCCATGCTGCTGGTATATAGCTCCCCTATCCTGATGTTATATAGCTCCCCATCCTGCTGGTATATAATCCCTCCATCCTGCTGGTACATATCCCCCTATGCTGCTGGTACATAGCCCCAATCCTGCTGGTACATAGCCCCTAATCCTGCTGGTACACAGCTCCCCCATCCTGCTGGTACAGAGCCCTCCATCCTGGATAAAGCCCCTCCCATCCTTCTGGTACATAGCCACCATCTTGGATAGACCCCCCATCCTTCTGGCACATAGCTCCCCATCCTTTATAGCGACCCCCATCTTTGTTGTACATAGCCACCTATCCTGGATAATGCAATCATCCTGCTGGTACATAGCCCCCCCATCCGTCTGGTACATAGCTCCCCATCCTGATAGAGCCCACCATCCTTCTTGTACATAGCAATCGATCCTGGATAGAGCCTCCCATCCTGCTGGTACATAGCCCCGCTTCCTGGATAAAGCGCCCCATCCTTCTGGTACATAGCCCTCCATCCTGGATTATAGAAAGCCCTCCACCTGCAGAGCTACAGCCTGTCAGCACCAGCATTGAGGTGAGATTCCTGCAGCATCTGCACAGTAAGTGTACTGAACATTCCACAATAGTCTTAACCCTTACTGCCCCAGGGAATACAGTTCTACCCACTTGAACTATTACATCTATGCTGCTATTCCATCATCCCCGGAGGTTCTGCAGCCCCATCACTGGCCGCATATAGTGGGTGGCGTCACGACTGACAATCCCCTGTAAATATCCCCTTTTATTGCCGAGCCCGGGACACGGTCTGGACCAGGACCACCCGTGACTTCCCAGCAACAGAACCGGTCCGGTACCGAGTACCCCCGTCCCAGTGGGCCCGACAACCTGGCGTCACGAACAGGATCTACCTGGTCCAAAAGAATTGGACCCCGTGCACCTAAAGTACGTGTTCAGAACTCTCCCGCCAAAATATGACCTTAATGGCGGCCAGGGGAGGCTAACGCCATGTGCAGAGGAGGCGTAACCAAAACTCCCATTGCGGGGCGGCCCGGTCCAAGGCGCGAAGAAAAGGACCCCCCCTGGCTCTCCTTAACTCCGGGAGAGCCAGCCGTCACTCTGAAAGAAGAGCCTCCGCCCCTAGACCCTCCTCCTAACAAGCTGTCGGGAACCAAGAAGGAAATAGTCATCAGGAGGGGGCGGAACGAGCAACCGGAAGAGAAGCAGTCGCCATTGCAGTACACGAGGACGGAAGCGGAGGACGCCCAGGAGAACGCTGCTGAAGTAAAACCACAAGTGATCCCGGAGGGCCCACGGAGTGACCCGGTGGAGGAACCCGGCCAGGGAGAGACCCTGTGTGACCGCAGCAAGATGGCGGAAGGCGTCCGAGAGCGTCCATACGTCTGAGATACCCGGAGGGGTATACTGTGACTGCTACCCCAGCAGATGACACGGGCCCAGGAGGAGCATCGGACCCGGATCCAGATTGATGTCGAGCACTGCCGAAGCTACGAGACTTTGTCTATACAACCCGGCTGGGTTGGAGTGCCACGTGATCGTGTAGAGAGTGAAACCGCATGCCGTACCGTGACCCTGGTGGATGTGACTATCCCACAAGCTGCACCATGTACTGCCAAGAAGGAGGTCGACCCACTAGGAGCTCTACCAGAGGGATACTTGCCGTTACTGGAGCCCCTGATACCACTACCGACTACTACCGAGGTGAGAGGGGAGCAGCTCCACTGCTGGTGGGAGCGAGATAAAGTCTGTGACGATCTGATGGGCTTTCTGATGGGCTTTCTGGGAGATCCCGCTGGTGAAGTAGGCCCTGCAGAGCTGATCAACCGGGAGGAGTACATCCGCAGATGTGTAAGAAAGTGGGAGAAAGAGGAAATAGAGTGGCAGGTACAGAAACAGGTTATGATCGCCCGTGCTAAGGAGGCTAAAAACGTAGCCCGAAGAGATAAAGAGGTACAAAGATCCCCACGGCATGAGGGCAAGATAGTGAAGGTCATAGAGGAAAAAGGATTCGCTTTTGTACGTGAGCCTGGTACCAGATGTGACATTTTTATTAATAAAAGAGAAGTGGAAGAGCAATTGCCATCAGACCATCCAGACAGGCAAGTGGAAGTAGGAGAAGGGGTATCGTACCACATTGTAGAAGGTGAGCGTGGCCCATACGGCATCAAAGTTAAAAGACTGTGCTTAGACCCTGTGGAAGAGGATGATATGCCAGCATTGGAATACTCAGAGTCCATTGATGATCCAGAAATAACAAGCTACACGGATGTGGCTGTGAACACTGACCCTGTTACAATACTCGAGACAGTTACACCAAAGAAGGATGCTATAACTCAGACCCCAGAAAGCTACTTGCTGATAACTGTGTTACAGAACCTGGAGGTTTATCCAAGAAGAAGACCATCGCAGACGTTACCGTGGAAGCAAGGCAAGAAAGAATGAACACGGGTCCTGCATCCAGAAGAACAGAAGAGGAAACCGTAAGTGTGAATGAGGTGTTTTCCTTATTGACCCCATCCCATACCTGAATGAATGCTAGCATACCCCTGTTTGTCTTATATTTATATTGACATTGATATCACGGACGATGAAGTGATATGAACTCTCCCTTGTATATAGTTGAGCACCTTAGTGTGCTCCCCTTTGGTTTTAAGACCAGTTTGCACATGAAAGATAGTGCAAGTGACTGTTTGAATCTTTGAATCGTGAACTTTGAACTTTGAAGCTTTTGAGAATTTTGAAACCTTTTTGCACTTTTTGAAACTTTTTGAAAGAAGACTGTTTTTATACTTTTGATACAAAGTAGAGTTCACAATGTGTTCTAGCTAAAGTAAAGAAAGTAAATGCGTTGTAGCATTAGACCACGTAGAGGTCCAGAAGGGTAATGACGTTGATATACCCATGCACTTGTTTATAGTTAAAGTAACGTTTAAGAAGACTCGAACCTCCAGGATGGGAAGAACCAAGAATGCTTACTGTTTAATGTTGTTTATAAAATAAAATGTTTTCAGGGGGATCCATGACGGGCAGTGCGGGGACGCGCTAGTTAACTCCGGGAGAGTGTGGCGCCCCTGCGTCCAGGAGGCCACAAAGGGAACTGCAGCCAGGCAGGTAGGACGACTGTTGCACAACAGCACCCTCACAGCCCACACAACCCACGTGCAGTAGATGGTAGCATCCAGCCCTTAGATTGGATACTCTAGGTAGTTGAGGGGTGGTGGATTTAGAGGAGTGGGTTGGGCACACACGTAGTCAGGTGACTTGACAGTAGAAATAGGAAGGGGGAGGAGGAAGGAGTTCAGTAGGCCATAGGTGCTGAGCTGCAAAGACCAGAAGCTGAGGAGCACAGGCCAGAGAACAGCAGAAGGCTGAGTGAAGCTGAGCAGACAGAAAGACTCACATGTCCTGAGAGTGTAAGGTCTAGGAGTGCAGAATCTGTACCGAGCCAGTGTGAGGCGGAGGAGAGAGAAAGCACGTCCGAAGCCAATACCACCAGGAGTGTGAGGAGAGAGAGAGGGACGGTGATACCCGGGCCCTAGACATACAGCGAAGCTACTGACTGCAGGCGGAGTAGCCCTCCTATGATACCGAGAGACGCAGAGAGAAAGGAGCCTGGTAGAGCCTCACACCTGAGGACTGCTGGAGACTGGGCTGAGTAGAGTGTCGGCTCTAGAGGGGACCGTAGTTTACCCGGCATTCCCAGACACCGACGGGGGACACACAGCTGAACGTTAGGGTCCCTACCCCAAAGGACAGGCAGCTCAGTGACAAACAGGAGGACCCACAGGGGCCCGAGTCACCGCCATACTGTCCGGCGTTTCACACACCAAGTGTACAGAGAACGTAAACAGCCCGGAAAGGACACAGAGACAGTGTGAGGGGTCACAGAGAGAGACCTGGCTGCAGAGTAAAGGGAACCCGGAGAGGGAAAGTGTGCCCGTGTGTTAAGAACTGAGACGTGTACTTGAACTTTGTAAGAACTGTAACTGACTTGTGAACTGTCTGAAGAACTGAGAGTAAACACGGAAAACCCTGAGATTGCCTCCCTTGTGTCTCTGCATGAAAGCGATTCTCTCCATACAGGATTATAGAAAGCCCTCCACCTGCAGAGCTACAGCCTGTCAGCACAAGCATTGAGGAGAGATTCCTGCAGCGTCCGCACAGTAAGTGTACTGAACATTCCACAATAGACTTAACCCTTACTGCCCCGGGGAATACAGTTCTACCCACTTGAACTATTACATCTAAGCTGCTATTCCATCATCCCTGGAGGTTCTGCAGCAGCGGCGGCCCCATCACTGGCCGCATATAGTGGGTGGCGTCACGACTGACAATCCCCTGTAAATATCCCCTTTTATTGCCGAGCCTGGGACACGGTCCGGACCAGGACCACCCGTGACTTCCCCAGCAGCAGAACCGGTCCGGTACCGAGTACCCCCATCCCAGTGGTCCCGACATCTGTCCTCTCTGTGACTGTCTCTCCCCTCCGTGGAAGTCTGCCCCCTCGGTGGCTGTCTCTCACCTCTGTGGAAGTCTGACCCCTCTGTGGATATCTCTCTCCCATCTGTGGCAGTCTCACCCCTCTATGGCTACCTTTCCTCTCTGTGGCTGTGTTACTTCTGTGGCTGTTTCTCCCCTGTGTGGCAGTCTGTCCCCTCTGTGGCTGGCTCCTCCCTCTGTGGCGGTCTGTCTCCTGCGTGGCTCTCTCTTCCCTTCACTCCCTCTCCCATCCTGTGTGGCGCTGAGTGCAGTGCTGAACTGTCACAGACCTGTAGTGATGTCACAAGCATGCAATCACTCACATGACTATCACATCAGCAAAGGTCCTGTAGGTAATTTGAGGCAGAGAGATGAGTCTTAGATGTGCTAGGGGGGATGGCAGAGACTGGGCAACGGGGAAGACTGTGCAGGGGGGGGAAGACAGAGGGTGGACTTCTGGTAGTGAGTGGGGGGAGCACTTGGGTGTGGAAATAAGTCGCTGCGTCGGAAGTCAGATGAGTTGAATCAGAGACATCTGGACGGAAGTTGACAACAGATGGGACAGTGCGATTATGTAATTAGATATGAGATCAAAATCCTTTATACTACTATGAAGGACACATACTCCATCATGTAAAGTAGGTAAAGTAGAGATGGATCAATTTGCTGGACCAGGTCAAGCAGTCGCTTCAGTAGTCCGTGGATGCCACCAGTAGCTCATGAAACTGCCTCATACTTGCCAGATGAATTGGCTATGCCACTCACACAGTGGGTGTCTGCTATACTTAAGGTGCATTTCTCTTTGCATTTGATATTCACCTCTTTCGCAGCAATCTGTACATCTGATGAAGGTCAAAGTTGTGACTGAAACAGAATACATTGAACGCGGACTGCACAGTATTTATAGTGAACTGTAAATAAACCTTCTTGATTTACATTTTCAAAGAGTACAAAGTTATTCATTATCATATAATTGATTGGGCAGAACAGTGGCTCAGTGGTAGCACTGCAGTCTTGCAACACTGGGGTCCTGGGTTAAAATCCCACCAAGAACAATATCTACAAGGCGTTTGTGTGGGTTTCCTCCAGGTTCTCTGGTTTCCTCCCACACTCCAAAGACTGATAGTGAATTTAGATTGTGAATATCAGCGGGGAACATGATGATAATCTCTGTAAAGCATTACAGAATATTTTGGCGCTATGTAAGCATTGCATAATAATTAAATGGAGTTGGACCCTACTTGAGTACCATCTACTCAGGAGTGCCTTGTTCCATTAGCAAGCGCTCATCTTTTTTTGATAAATTGGTCTCGCATTAAATCAAATGTGCATTACGCCAACACAATGTTGTCATGTTAGGCCAGCTAATCAAAAGAGGAGCTAGGGATGCCATCAGGTTCAAAGTCAGAACACTGGGCTCCCATCTAACAGCTATTGACGTGACCACTGGACGAAGTCTTATGAATTGAATTGCAGCATCTCTATTACAAAATAAAAAAAGCAGAATCAAGAACAAAAGATGGGTGCACAGAAGATTATGATAGGCACATACAACAGATGAGTTCCTAAAATATCATCTGTCAGGTCACATCACAAAGACAGTAAGAGCGAAACAATCCCTATGTACGGTATATCACTGATTATCCAGTGAAGACAGAAGACTGGACTGGTGGGAGAGTTAGCTGTACAGAAGATCCAGTGGGGACCCAGGCTAAAGGACAGGTTAGGGCTAGGGTGAAGTGAGTACAATATTTTAACCCTTACTGGCCCTAGATGAATACAGCAAATTGGTGGCTGTCTGGCTGCCATTTTTCTGAACTCTAGGAAATCAAATTGAAAAAAATTTTGATTAAACTAAATCCAAAATATTGGGTGAATTCCATGTACATTTGATTTTCTTAGAATAAATTTACTCATTAGAGTTAAATATGTTGGGTTAAGTAACTTTTTATACATACCAGTATTTCTGAACTCTTGTTCTGAAGACTGCTGAGACCCACCCACCAGCCTTCACTTCTGCGCAATGATGACACACAAAACATCGTTAACAATTTATTGAAGGTATCAGCGTAACACCACTCATTTCTCATAACTTTGAAAAGGGGTTGGAATTGTTTTGGCCGCAGCTCAACCGTAGACACAAACCCGACTTTTAGCCATTAGGGGAAAAAGCCCTATGCCACTGTCCACCTGAGGCATGTTGGCTCTCACCAGAGCCCTCTTTCACCCGCTGCGACTTAGCATCACCTAAAACAAAAGAAAATAACAGAGAGGGAGGGTGGACGATGCTCAACCTGGGATGCTGGAGGGTGGAGATGAGAGAATGGACAATGAGCCAGAATATAAGGCCCCAGGGCGGGCCAGCATTAAGGAGGAGGGATATAACCCATGACACAGCAGGGAGGAGCAGGGGGAAGGCAAACAGGGGGCTCATCAGTCAGGCGCAGCAGCAGCAACTGCAGTGGTCGCCAGTCCCATCAACTAAACATCTTTTCAGGATTTCCTTAATACTGAAGAGGTGATGAGATAATTTTCATGGCCTCAGAAATTGCCACGTGTTCATTCTATAGTATATCCAGAAATCATTACCAATTAGATAGGTGTGTTGCCTGGGTCAGTGGGGACTCGGGTATCCGGGCCCTTTTCCGCTGTGGTCAAGGGGATGTCACTGGTGGCCTGCCTAGACCCATGGCCCCGGAGACCGAACTTTAAAAAAAAGGGGTAAATATATACAGGGGAGTAAAGTTTATCATGTAGTTCTTGTGACGCCAAACGCAGCTTCTGGTGATTGAGCACCAGCGCCGCTTCAGTCCTCCGGAGGGTGGTGGTATAGCGGCCTTGATGGTACAGCTCCATGCAGGTGGAGCTAACCCCCCGGGGCAGGGATGGTAAGGGTGCTGGTAATGGATGGTTGGATGATCCTGGGCCTGGCCGGATGGTTGGACAATGGGACAGTCTCTAAGGATGGCAGGGGCGCAGGGAAGGAACTGACACACATACCGCTGGTTGCTCTTTACCTTTTTACTGGTGTTGAAGCAGGTAAATCGTTCAGAGTACCACCGGGTGTTCAGGATGCACTTTTGGTAGGGATGGGCGAATCTACTCACTAGGACTCGTTACTCGGCGAGTAGTAAGGGACTCGCAGGACTCGGTACTCTGCGAGTTTCCCAGTGATTACTCGCACGAGTCCAATGCAAATCAATATCAATCCTAGTTTTGTCAGAAACGCTGACAAAACTAGGATTGCCATTGTTTGCATTAGACTCGGCTACTGTGCCAGTGATAGCAGGGAAACTCGCAAATAACTGCTGTTACATTGCGAGCCGAGTCCAGCTGTCTTCTCTGTGCAGCTCCAGGGTCCTAGAGCCTGCCTGCTGCCTGATGTAGCAGTGCTGAGATTGTTCTCAGTCTGCTCATTCCCTGTGCATAGACATCTATATTTATGCACAGGGGATGTAGCAGAGAGGACATCGCGTTTTGGACTGCGTCGGACGGAAGAGGATTTTTTTAATTAAAGATGGAGTCCCTAATGGCTTTTTTTTTTTATTTCAAATAAAAAATTTTCTCTGTGTTGTGTTTTTTTAACCCTTTATTGGAGATTCTTAGTGGCTGGGTCAAACGTGGCCTGACATTAAGAATCTCGGGCTTAATACCAGCTTGTATAACAAAGCTGGTATTAACCCCTTTATTACCCAGCGTGCTACCACCACCAGGGCCGCTGGAAGAGTGGGGTTCAGCGCCAGAGGATGGCGCTTCAATGAACGCGCCATCTTCTGGGGCGGCTGCGGGCTGCAATTTGCAGCGGGGGGTGCCCAGAAAGCTTGGGCATCCCTGCGCTGCAGATTCCAGCCCCCAGCTGCTTAGCTGTACCTGGCTAGACATAGAAATTGCGCGGAGCCCCACGCATTTTTTTTTAAATTATTTCATGAATTTCAGAGTCAGAGGCTCAGAGTCAGAGTCTCGGAGTCGGAGTCTCCTCAGAGTCGGAGTCTCAGAGTCGGAGTCTCAGAGTCGGAGTCGCCTCAGAGTCGGAGTCGCCTCGGAGTCGGAGTCGCCTCGTCGTCGTCTCGGAGTCGTCTCGGAGTCGAGTCGGAGTCGGAGTCGTCTCGGAGTCGGAGTCGTCTCGGAGTCGGAGTCGGAGTCGTCTCGGAGTCGGAGTCGGAGTCGTCTCGGAGTCGGAGTCGTCTCGGAGTCGAGTCGGAGTCGTCTCGGAGTCGTCGTCGTCTCGGAGTCGTCTCGGAGTCGGAGTCGTCTCGGAGTCGGAGTCGTCTCGGAGTCGGAGTCGTCTCGGAGTCGGAGTCATCTCGGAGTCGGAGTCGGAGTCGTCTCGGAGTCGGAGTCGTCTCGGAGTCGGAGTCGGAGTCGTCTCGGAGTCATCTCGGAGTCGGAGTCGTCTCGGAGTCGGAGTCGGAGTCGTCTCGGAGTCGTCTCGGAGTCGGAGTCGTCTCGGAGTCGAGTCGGAGTCGAGTCGGAGTCGGAGTCGAGTCAGAGTCGGAGTCGTCTCGGAGTCAGAGTCGTCTCGGAGTCGGAGTCAAAAAAATGCGTGGGGCTCCGCGCAATTTCTATGTCTAGCCAGGTACAGCTAAGCAACTGGGGGCTGGAATCCGCAGCGCAGGGATGCCCAAGCTTTCTGGGCACACCCCGCTGCAAATTGCAGCCCGCAGCCGCCCCAGAAGATGGCGCGTTCATTGAAGCGCCATCCTCTGGCGCTGAACCCCGCTCTTCCAGCGGCCCTGGTGGCAGTGGCACGCTGGGTAATAGAGGTTAGGGCCAGCTTTGTATTATCAGCTGGCCCTAAGCCCGAAATTTATGGCGGTCACGCCAATATTAGACATGACCGCCATGAATTTCTATTAAATTGTTTTAAAAAAAACACAACACAGAGAAATTTTTTTATTAGAAATAAAAAAAAAAAGCCATTAGGGACTCCATCTTTAATTAAAAAAATCCTCTTCCGTCCGACGCAGTCCAAAACGCGATGTCCTCTCTGCTACATCCCCTGTGTATAGATATAGATGTCTATGCACAGGGAATGAGCAGACTGAGAACAATCTCAGCACTGCTACATCATCTCTGTGCACAGACATTCATGTCTGTACACAGGGAATGAGCAGACTGAGAACAATCTCAGCTCTGCTACATCAGGCAGCAGGCGGGCTCTAGGACCCTGGAGCTGCACAGAGCAGACAGGACTCTTCTCTTATCTGTGCGAGTTTCCCAGCGATTACAGTTGCAAAGTAAACGAGTCCAATGCAAATAAATGACAAAACTAGGATTGCTTCAGGCTGAAGCTTCCGAGACACATCTGCGATTTGTAAATCTCACACTACTCGCTATTACTCGCTTCCCCATTCATTAACATTGGACTCGCTAGACTCGCAACGAGTAGCGAGTCCTGGGCTCGGACTCGCTAGAGTCAAGCGATTCCGAGTAATTTAGGATTCGCCCATCACTAACTTTTGGGTCTGCACAGCGAGTGGGTATAAGGCCTCCTCTTCACTTTCCCTATGTGTGTGTGGAGCCCCTCTGGCTAGGCGCCACAGAGAAGTATTACACTTTATAAATATATGTGTTCCTTTATAAGTTGTGGGTTTAGGGTTTAACCTATGGAGTCTGTTTTCACACACACATACACACACACACACAGGACTATACCACCTTAGTATAAGGGACTGATTATTCAGTAAGTCCAAAATGGGGTGGAGCCTAGGTTAGTGCAGGAAGACTTGAGTGACAGTTAGTCAGTTAGTGCTGGGAAGGCAGGCTGCTGACAGGAGGGCACCTTTCTCTAAGAGGAGACCCAGAATAGTGGGAGACGGACCAGTACCGGTTGAAGTCGGCTGGTAATGTTTGGGAAGCACCGGCAACACCGAGGCGGTCAGCGGTTTATCACTGGCCGCAAACCGATGAGCCGCGGGCCCTCTGAAAGTGGGTAGCCGTAGGCACCACAAGAAGGTACCTCGCTCCTCAGGCCCAAAATAGGTCCAAGATCACAGGAGCATCGACCCGGATTCTGTTGGCGGGAAGATTTGCTATTTACAGCTCCCGTCCATACCGGTAAAGGAAACCTGTGCTCCACCGTAGGAGACCAGGGGTCTGGCGGGAGAGCCATGCAAGGGTAGTTAAATAGTAAGAAGGACAGATTAGACCCTGAAAGACTTAAAGAAAAGAACATCTGGAGACTCCAAGGGGGTACCCTGAACCGACAACTACCGTGTTTCACCTTAACATCTGCCGGTACCCAGTAAAGTGGAGTTGGAGTTGAACTGGTCTCTGTCTTTCTTCCCGACGGTGCCCAGAGGGCTTCAGCATCATCAGCATCTCACCGGAGGGGTAAGAACAACTACTCCCCTCATCCCCTCATCCTCGATCACCACTGCCCTGAGGTAAAAGCTCCACCTGTGGGGAGCTGGACCACACTGAGCTGTACCCATCATCACCTCAGCGGCCAGCCTGCAGTGCCAGTATCCAAATTACCGGGATCCACAGTTGGCATCACATACTCTCTTTATCCCTGTAAATATCCCTCCCTCCAACAAATGACAGCCAGGGCACAGAACCGGGATCCATTAAACCAAGGCCCGGTATCCGAGTACACCTAGCCATGGGATCATCATGTGTGTGAAGCCCCTGCCTGTGTAGAACTTCACTGGCCTCCTCTGCTCTCTTGTGCTCCTCCTGTGTTGTCGTCGGGATTCCCTCTGTTGACTACTGCTGACTCTCTCCCCGTGGTGCCTGGCTCCCTGGTGTGTGACTGTGCAGGAGTCTGGGAGACTAAAGTCTCCACAGTTTTCCGGTGTTCTCCACTGGGCCTGGTGCACTCCAGTGGACGCGGACTCCGGTGTCCGGTGGTTGCTTGGGGGTGAACCTAACACTGGCTCCACGGTCCTCCACTGTTCTGCCTCTTCTCCTTGCCTTTCAACCCTACTCTTGGGCCTTGCAGGGCTACCGCAGCACTGAACATCAGCACTTCCTTGCAGCTCTTGTAGAGTCTGCCACACTGTATCTAACTCCGCCCCCACCACCACTATTTATAGGGAATCCTGCCTAAAAGCAGCAGGTTGGGCTCCCCCTACTGTGCTGGGGTGGAAGGTGTTGCGTGCAACTGTGTACCCGCTGTGGAAACCCATCCATGCTGCGGGTGAATCTGTGGGTACCTGTGGTTAGAGGGCGGCACATAGGCTTGAGAACAAGAGGACTGATAAAGATAAGTTATGTAAAAATGTACAATATAATGCACAATATAATGTATAATGTATAATTGTAGCTGAGGAAGACCCAGAAAGTGTCAGAACTATATGACAGCCAAGCAACAATGGACATAGGAGAAGACATTTCGTCCAAAAAGCAATCTGTGAAGGAGCTCTTCTCGAAGGTGAGATAAGTCTAATGGTGCCACTCATTTCTAGACAATTGTCAGAATATGACACCAGTATGCAATCTATTTATAAGTATAATCATACAGAAGTATATTATTAGCATTATATAAATCATGTAAGTAAAACTAGCAATGACACACCATTGGAGGACAAATGTAAAGAAATAAGGATAAGGTAAAATACATGGGTACATCTCAATGAATTAGAATATCATCAAAAAGTTAATTTATTTCAGTAATTCAATACATAAAGTGAAACCCATATATTATATAGAGTCATTACACACAGAGTGATCTATTTCAAATGTTTATTTCTGTTAATATTAATGATTATGGCTTATAGCCAATGAAAATCCAAAGATCATTATCTCAGAAAATTAAAGTAGGGTGGATGAAGGGTCTGAGAGATAAAATATGACCTAAATAGGTATCAGAGGCTTCACCTTGTGTGGTTGTGAGAGTCACAACCACTATAAAAGCAGATCACGGCTGTTGCAGTCCCCAGCGTTGTGCGTATAGAGTGGGGGGGGGGTTGTGAAGGGTTAACAACCGCACTACCGTATTCCTCGAGACATCAAAGAGTGAATATAATATTGATTTATTAGTCAACGCGTTTCGGGGCTCCCTGGCCACTTCCTCGGGGCAAATCAATATCAAATTGCCATGTTTAAGGGAGCTCTGAAACACGTTGACTAATAAATCAATATTATATTCACCCTTTGATGTCTTGAGGAATACGGCAGTGCGATTTTTAACCCTTCACACATTAATTTTCTGAGATAATGATTATTGGGTTTTCATTGGTTGTAATCCATAATCATCAAAAATCATTTTATAGAATTAATTATGTGAAATAGATCACTCCATGTGTAACTACTTTATATAATACATACATTACACTTTATGTTTAGAATAACTGAAACAAATCAACTTTGTGATATCCTAATTCATTGAGCGGCACCTGTATATATATATATATATATAATCCCCATCTCTACATGTCTGACAGCCATTCCATTCCAGTGTCAGTTGAATCCCACCCAAAGTCCACCTCGTTCTTTTAATGTGCTTCTGATTAGGTGATCACCTGAAACGAATCTTATTTAACGAAGGAAAGTATAAAAAACACTGCTGTGGTCTTCACAATCCTCTTGCAATAGGACAGGCTCGATGGCAAAACAAGTGCTAGGAATATCCCAAAAGTGATTTGAATGAAAAGATAACTTTTAACCATGCCAGAGGAGTTGAAAAGAAGAGTCTTGAGTGAGGAAAAGAAGGGCTCAATTCTGGCTTTACTAGCAGAGGGATACTGTGAGCGTCATGTTGCCTCCATCCTTAAAATTTCGAAGACGGCAGTCCAATACAACAATGTCAAGCAGCAGACATAGGGGAAAGCAATGCTACAGACCGGCAGAGGGAGAAAGGGACGCTCCACTGACCGGGATGACTATCATCTTATTTGAATGTCACTCATCAACCGCAGAATGACATCAAGTGACCTAGAAAAAGAATGTCAAAAGGCAGCTGGGGTGAAGTGTACGGCAAGAACAGTTCGTAACAGGCTCCGAGAGGTAGGTCTCAAGTCATGTAAAGCTAGAAAAAAAGCCTTTCATCAATTAGAAGCAAAAGAGAACCAGGCTGAAGTTTGCCAAAGACCATAAGGATTGGGCCATAGAGGACTGGAGTAAGGTAATCTTCTCTGATGAATCTAATTTTCAGCTTTGCCCAACACCTGGTTGTCTATATGGTTAGACGAAGACCTGGAGAAACGTACAAGCCACATTGTCTTGCACCCACTGTGAAATTTGGTGGAGGATCGGTGATGATCTAGGGATGCTTCAGCAAGGCTGGAATTGGAAAGGTTATTCTTTGCAAAGGACGTATGAATCAAGCCGCATACAAGATTATCCTTGATAACCACTTGTTCCTGCTGCTCAGTTAATGTTCCCCAACAATGAGGACTGGATTTTTAAGCAGGACAGTGCCCCATGCCACACAGATAGGTCAATCAATGTGTGGTTGAAGGAGCAGCACATCAAGACCCTGTCATGGCCAGCCCAATCTCCCGACCTAAACCCCATTGAAAACCTCTGGAAAGTAATCAAGAGGAAGATGGGTAGGCACAAGCCATCAAAAAAAGAACTGCTCAAATTTTTGTGCCGGGAGTGGCATAATGTCACCCAAAAGAAGTGTGACAGACTGGTGGAAAACATGCCAAGACGCATGTAAGCTGTGATTAAAAATCACGGTTATTCCACCAAATATTGATTTCTGAACTCTTCCTGAGTTAAAACATTGTTGTTTGTAAATGAATATGAACTTGTATTCTTTGCATTATTTGAGGTCTGAAAGCACTTTCTATTTTATTTTGACGATTTCTCATTTGCTGCAAATAAAAACAACATTTTTCAGCTTTGCATTTTGGAGACATGTTGTCAGTAGTTTATAGAATAAAAAAACAATCTACATATTACTCAAAAATATACTTATAAAGATAAAAATTGGAGATGCCAAAAATGTTGTGGTGGTCTCTTAATTTTTGCCAGAGCTATATATAAATATGTATATATATATATACGGTATATATATATATATATATATATATAAATATATATACTGTATATACACAGAAGTGTATTATTAGTATTAGGTAACTTATATACATAAAGTTAGCAATGATACAGCTATTCAGAGGGCGAGTGTAAAGAAATAGGGAGATACTGCTAAAAACACATTCTGTTCAAACATTTGAAGGAGTCTTACCTGAGCGAAGATCTGTAACCGCAATCCATGCAAAGACTATTAACCCGACACAAACACAGGTGAACATAACAAGCAATGTGATGAGCCATATTTCCAAGTTGGTGAAGGGTCTTCTCCTGCTCTTCTTTACCGGAACCTCTGATATATCATTAACCTTCATCATACAGGTGTCACTTTGACCATAAAATGTCTAAGCTTTCTAATAACGGTTATGACAACCACTCAGGATGGAAGGAATATATATACAGATGAACCCTTAAAGTAATCACATCATTAATCTTGGGTGATGGCTTCTCAAACAGACCACAGGAGTCCTGAAAACATTAAGCACTGCGTGTCCAGTACAGCGAGAAAACTGCGTTCAAACAGCCGCTGAGGTCATAAATCTTAATTGCAAGTTGAACATAAAAAAAGATTTGCTGTGAAACTATTTAAATGGAGAGCTAAGGCTATTAACGTGGAGATAAATATTAACTTATAACATGTCACGGCATTGTCTGATATGTGACATCATACAGTAGCAAAAGATACAAACCTTAGCATCAAATGTCTATTGCTCGGCTACCTAATAGCTAAGGTGGTGCCAAAGGTCTCTTTCTTGAAGCAGCTGGTGTTTTACTGCTTCCAGAGTCCTTGGAGTGAATTATATGGCATTATTACATGTTCTGTAAATAGGGCTTATTGCCGAAACAAGGAGGGTTTGTGTAGAAAAAACTCATTCTACTATAGTTCTGTTTTTAAGGTTGATTTCCTTATAAATCTGGAAAAAGGTATTGATAAAAAAAAGGGGCACTATTAATACATTTGAGTAGCTGTGGAGAGCTTGGATAGATGAGTCCGGTCTAGAGAGTTGGTTAGATTCTGTTTGGGATTGATCTGATGGGTAAACTATGAAGTTAGAGATTTTTCTAGATTGGAAGGGGTTTACTAGGGTTTAGGGTGACCCCGGAAAAGGTTTGCGTTTAGGGCAGAAAGTTACCGCTAAGAAGACAGAATGCTGACGTTGTGCCTTATGTTTAATGTTCGATCGAATGCAATTCTAAATGTTGTTATGACTCTGTCTTCCTTTTAATTATTCAAGGTTTAATACGGCTGCAGGGATTTTATGCCTATTTTGTATTTGTATGATATTGACTTTTATCTTAAAAACTTTAATAAAAAAAACTTTGATTAAAAGGATATAGTTGTGTTTCAATGAAACCACTAAGGACTGCTCTGTGAAAGTTTTACTTCTATTGAGGGTCAAACTGGTGCAGTAAGTTGTGTGATTCTTTGGTTTTAAAGGATAAGTAATGGTAACCCAATGGATCCATTGGATCAATGTTATGAATAAACAAATCCATTAGGTTGATATTTTTCCATAGTTATTATGCTATAAAGGGAGCATACCTCCGCAATACGGTAGGACATATTATGAGCCATGCTATTTTTTTCTACCACTGTTAAATTTAAAAAAGCATGCAAATTTAAAGGCAAAATAAAGTGAAGGAAATAATTATTGATCCCTTGCTGATTTTGTAAGTTTGCCCACTGACACAGACATGAACAGTCTATAATTTTAAGCGTGGGGTAATTTTAACAGTGAAAGATAGAATATCAAAATAAAATGTAGAAAATTACATTGTCTAAATTATATAAAGTTATTTGTATTTTGTACAAGAGTAATAAGTATTTGATCCCTCTGGCAAACAAGACCTAATACTTGGTGGCAAAACCCTTCTTGGCAAGCACAACTGTCAGACGTTTCTTGTAGTTGATGATGACATTTGCGCACATGTCAGGAGGAATTGTGATCCTCTCCTCTTTGCAGATCATCTTTAAATCATTAAGATTTTGAGGCTGTCGCTTCGCAACTCGGAGCTTCAGCTCCCTCCATAAGTTTTCTATGGGATTAAGGTCTGGAAACTGGCTAGGCCACTGCATGACCTTAATGAGCTTCTTTTTGAGCAACTGCTTTGTTGCCTTGGCTGTATTTTAGGTCATTGACCTGCTGGAAGACTTGAAGATGTTATTTGTGATATTCTATCTCTCATGGTACCTTTACACGCCGCAACGGCAGGCTGGATACATCCCGCTACTTCACGTGCACGAGCACGCTCAAACGGCTACAAACGGTCAACGCACCCTCTTTACACGCCTCCACAAGGTGCGCTACTCCACGCTACATCTGTAGCTAGCTACATCGCCGGGTGTCTCAAGTAGCCAGCTGTTGCTTAGCGTACCCGCTTCACACGCCGCCACCACAGGGTGATGTGTGAGCAACAAAGGCAGGACGTAAAACAAATAGGCGTGCCACAGTCCTGTACGCCGCGCCCAAACCACAACCATTGGCCAACACTACGGAGTTGTGATTGGGCACGACGGAAAGGGAGGATGGGCGAGACGTGACGTACTAGTGAGCGGAGTGAAGCACGGAATAAGCGGTTGTGACATGGCGGAGTGTGGCGAATGCATCTAAACCGATGTAAAAGCGTCACCCAGGAGCGGTGGCCAGTCACATACCCAGTGTGCATACAAGTAGCGGTTCCGGGGCTATGTGTACGTAGTACAAGTGTTTGCCCTGTCACGCACGATCAGCGCTTGTGACAGCGGCGTGTGTAGATTGCGGCGAGGTGCGTTTCTGCCACAAACATTAGCGGCTTACAACACACAGTATGTGCGTTCTCTGTGTAAATTGGATCTGTGTCAACTATGGCTAACTATGTTGGAATACAGGCTGAATGGTGTTCATATATATCTGGCAACAGATGTGAATGTAGTGGAACTGCTCCCTAGAAAACCTGTGAAAGGTCTGTGTGCCAGTGTATTAGAAAACACCTGAGAAGAATATGGCCTGCATCAATGTGCTGTGTGCAGGGGACCCTCTGCCTACAACAAAATAAAGGCTCATGTACGCACAATGCCCACAAACACTGTTGGGAAAAAGACTTGTAAAAAAACATGGCTACCCACACATATTGTCTGCACAATCCCAGCCAATAGGTGGCTATGACATCCCAGGCCCCCACCATAAACCTCATCACATTTCCCTCCTCCACCAAGTAATCAGGCTCACACATTTGTTTGGATCCAAAATAGTATTTTATAAATCAAAATAATTCATCGTGACCTTGGATGAAAATTTATCAAAAAACATACATCAAAATAAAATGGACAATTAAAGTGCATGTCACAATCTGGCAACACATTGCAGAGACAACAAATTGAACCCACATTGGAACCTGTGCAGCAGCAAACAATTTATAAAAAACAATAACTAACTAACTAACTAACTAACTAACGAAACATCATGCACATTATGAAAACAAAGATCATGAAAATGTTAAACACAAAAGAAAAGGGGCGCAGCTACCCTGCTGTCACCTCCATTGCAAAGTTAAATACACCTCCCAGAACCAGCCACACTACATGGCCTGGTCCTGCCAGCTCACTGCACAAGACCCATTGAAGTAGGAGCAGTAAGCGTCTCTACTGTCCCTGGCCTCCCGCCGAGTGCGGCCATGGCTCTGCGGCTGGAGTGGCAGAATCACATGGCCCTCATCACGCCAAGACCCTGGACGGAGCTCCCCTGTTGTGGCGTTGGCATTATCTACATAACCTCCTGGCGTGTATGATGCTCTATCCCTACGACGCAGGAAGTTATGCAGCACACAGCAGGCCACCACTACCGCGTCAATAGACTCCGGTTTCATATGCATAGGCGTATGAAAAACCCGGAATCTATTCGCCATTATCCCAAACGCATTTTCAACTGCACGGCGGGCCCGGGATAGCCGGTAGTTGAAAATGCGTCTCTCAGAAGTAAGGGCCCTCTGGGGATATGGCCGCAGTAGGTGTTCCTGAAGTGGGAATGCTTCATCCGCCACAAACGCAAAGTTGAGATGTTCGGTCGTGTGCTCATTTGAGGGTAAGTTTAGCCCACCACTCCCTAGTAGTGTTGCCAAGGAGCTGCGTGCAAACACCCCCCCATCTGAGTTGCGACCGTTCATTCCAACATCCACGTAGAGGAACTCATAGTGCGCATCTACTACAGCCATGAGGATTATACTACAATACCCTTTGTAATTGAAAAACAAAGAGCCAGAGTTGGCAGGTTTGGTAATCCTCACGTGCTTACCATCCAATGCCCCGCCACAGTTGGGGAAGTTCCACCGGGTTTCAAACCCTCGGGCTACTTCCAGCCATTCTGCGGCTGTTTCAGGCATTTTCATGTAGGCTGGCTGCAGAGCTCTCCAGATGGCCCAACACGTTTCAGGGATCAGGCGGCTCAGCAGGGGTAGGGAGACACGTGACATGTATGTGAGTGATGTCATGGACTGCCCTGTAGCCAGGAACCGCAAAGTGATCGCCAACCGCTCAGCAGCTGATACTGATGGGCGCATTATAGTGTCCTGACGCGCTATCATTGGCCCTACACGCTCCAATAGGAAGGTGAAACAGTCCTCGGACATACGGAGATAGTTTCGGTAATCATCAGGACAGTTAATCTCCAGCTCCCGCAGCAGCTGCATGTGGCCCCGGGTTTGCCGCCTGAGAAGCCAATCACGGGTCCACAACCGCCACTGTCTGCGCCTCATCAACCTTTCATACCGATCCTGAAGCCACATTTGCTCTTCCACCAACGCAAGAGCCACGATAACATGGCGGTCATGGATATTCTGCATCCTCAATATCAGCACCTGTAGATGAGAATACACAACATGAGTACATAGAACAATATGTGGCCATATCAGCAGATTAAGCAAGCCACACCTTTTTTTTGATGACACACTATAGCCAACTGGAGGGGAACTTGCGTCAGGCCCCGAAACACATCCCTGAAGCCAGGAAAGGCAAACACCCAGTAGTCACCCCAATCAAATTGTAAGACGCCCAATGATAGTGGCCTCCTCTACATCAACTTCTATGGGAGTTTGTCAAACTAAAACATCTGCACCTAGGTGAGTTAGAAAGGGACATGTGTCAACAATAATGTATGAAAACAAATTTCCTTATGCCATTACACAGACCATAATCAAAATGTGGCCATTTCCTATTATGGGATGTTAAACAAACAATACGTACCCCGATAGCCTGGTCAAGTAAGCTTACAAGAAGGCAACAACGTTGCACATGAGTGAGGTTGGGTACCCATCGTTACATATGTTTGTCCAGGTCGCATTAGGCCGAAACATCTATGTCATGTCTGGAGTGCCACACCTCCAAGCCATGTGTCATCCTAGTCCCGTTGGATCCAGTCTCCCTTGGCCACAACCAGTATGCAGAAATTGATCCAGGTGACAGGAGTAACACATTTCTGTCTACAGTCCTGCAGCCAATGTCCTGTATGGTGTCTGGAAACAAACACAGCAAGGTATGTGTTCAAAACTTTGGAAGCCCCAAACAAAATGCCTACTCCAAGTCCACACAGTACACTATATCGTCCCCAGCAATACAAACCCCTATACACTCTGCTCAAACAGTTTTCTGCGGTCGCAAATAACACCAACATATGCACCCCACACCCCGCAATTTCCATGTGTGGCCACAGATACTTACTTAATGGGTCTGGCCAGCAAGCGTAATGTTGGGCCGAATCTGGAGCTTTTCAAGGGCCGCCAACCTATCACGATTCAGCGATCTCCACCAATTAGCGGTAGTTAATTGCGAGCCCAGGTGTCCCATTATGCTGTGCGTCATTGTGACCGCTGTGATTGGTTTGCCGTCCTATAAAGGCAGGCCAATGGCCACGACACCTTGTCCAGAGGTCCATGTGCATTGAGCTACTAGTGTCCTGCGTATCTTCTGCTGCTCTGACGGTAAGCCTCTTTAGCGGGTTGTATTAAAGTGCACGGAACGCTGATGCATCTTTTGGCGGCCGCTTAGGCAAGGTGTGTATGGCCATGTTTGAGACGGCCATTAAATTTTGCCGTCTAATTATACAGATGGCTCATTTAGTGTATGGTATGGCAATAGGCAGGTAATGCCTCTACTTGTATTGTGTGCGTATAGATTGGGCCTTTGATGTTATTTTGTAGTCCAACATGTAAAGTTGATATTTAGAACTGTCATGCACATCAGCATTTGATGGGTGCAATTAATGTTTCCTTAATTGCAGGGATTATTGTAAACTGTGTTACAATTGTAGTCCCATGGCGGGTGCAACAACAACATGCTGATGTGTTTGCACATTACATGTACTATGTGCAGTCTTGCAACATACCACCCCCTCCTTTCTCATCTGCTTAATGTTAACCATTGTCATCAGTACAGAGGTAGTAGGTAGCACACAATGTGTTTGCTCACATGTTGGCCTAGAGGTATGTACGCACACACCGTCTCCATGTGTTTATAAATAATGACAGTGGGTTCGTAACCATGTGGAACACATGTGTAGGTGGGCACAGATTACCTGACATGGTTAATTTAGTCACACAGGTCTTTTACTTGGGAGCGGTGTGACATTGTGAAAATGCGACACATAGGGCAAGTTGGACTCTCACATTTGGATGCCTATAATGTACATATTAGAACCTTATGAGCATGTAAATCATGTTCAAAAGGTTTGGAGAGATCGATATGGCTTGTGTCGTGACGGTCTGGTTTGCCTGCGTTTTGTCTTCCCCAGATGCCCAGGTGTACTGTGGAATTTGAAACCCAGCTTCTCACGGAGTATCAGCGGCACGAATGTTTGTGGCGCAGCTCGCTGCCTCAATATAAAAATCAGGCAGCGAGGTCCGAGGCCTACCGGACTCTTGTGGCTCTAGCCAATCGCTTGGAGTCAAGGGTAGGCAAGAGTTGGGACCAGCATGCGGTAGCCTTAAAAATTAAAAACATGCGGCAGTCGTTCATGCGGGCTCACAATGAATACCTGCACCGTCGCTCAGGGGCTGGAGCTGAGGAGGTACCATTACCTACCCTATGGTACTATCCCCTCTTCACCTTCATCCTGGGCGAGGGGAGCTCGCGTGCAACGACCACCAACCGCCCCGTTGCTGCGTCCCAGGTAGGCCCGGATGAATCACCATCTGCGCCACAGGAGGTGGGTCATCGTGTTACAGTGTTGCCCCACAATGTTTCCTTCACATGTGTGTTTTTGCAAATCCTTAACTAGCACACTTTAGACACATTTTCCGGCTTGGTGTGGGAAACCTTTTTCTGTCTTTAAATCTGCCCTCCTTCCATGATTTGGTATTATGTAAATTTGACGCAGAGAGCCGTATTCCAAAGTAGCATCTCCCCCAAATATCTGAACTTGCTAAATTACATATGTGAGGTTTAAAAAATTGTTTGTGGGTTTAAATGAAAGAGGCACATAGTGGTATCTACTAAATGGTGCTGCCACACATGTGTGTTGGCTCTGGAGCAAGTGGGTTTTAATTATTTTAAGGTTTTATGGTTTGACATCATATTAGTAGTCAAAATGCGAAGGTGGCCAATATCTGTCTTTGGCCAGGCCAGCCCCCAGTATCAAGGTGTTGTGGTGACATGTACTAATTGGGTTACGGCTCTCTGACTGACACCTAATTCTGTATTGTGCTGAGTACCTGGAATCGTAGAGGTGAGTCTCCAGGCGCATTACAGGTTTAGGTGTATTGACTGTGTGGTGGTTTTTTGTTTTGGGATTCCTTGTAGATATTTTTTTTTTCCCTTTTAGTTTAGTGGGAGTGGTATATTGTGTCCTGTGTCCATGGTATGGTGTGTTCCTTGCCCTCACTAATTTTTTGCTTTTTTTCTCTCCCCCCAACAGGCCCCAGAAGAGGACGGCTCCATTGCGGAGCATTCTGTCGCGGATGATGCTCAGCCCATGACATCTGGGGCTGAGCAGGAGGGCGGGGCGAGTGATGTGGGTCCGGACCCAGGGCCCAGCTCCAGGATCCGTCGGCGACGACGTCCTGCACCACCCGAGACGGAGCTGGGCACCTGGGCCCGACGCGTGCTGTTGGACGAACAGCGGACCCACATCGACAGCACCGCCCTCTACATGAGCGACAGAATGCGAGGGATGGAGCCGCTCCAGAAAAAGATCCTTCTGAGGGTCTTCAACAATGCCGCTGATGCTGCCGATGATGGGGCCCTTCAATGGGGATGCCACGTCCCCCCACCCATGCAACACACTTTATGGCCCATTTCCCCAGCTGCCCCATCTCGGCCCGTGAGAAGACCGGCCACGCCACAGTCACCCCCTCCCCCCCCAACACATCGTCGTAGAACCAGACGTTCACAGGCAGGTCGGGGCTGCCCTGTGAGGAGGGGGCATTGTCAGAGCCGACAGAAGAAGAATAATTTGGACACTACGGTAGTAGCCAATGCACCGAATTGGCACTCTGGACTTTGGCATCTGTAGGAACCTACTTTTGTTTCTACCTTTGTTTTTTGGATTTCTTTTTAGCAGACTTGCTTAATATGATTTGTTTTTTACTTTCCCTTTGTGACTTTATTAAATTTTTGAGGATACTCAATTGTGTGGTCTTTTTGGTTTATGGCTTGGGGGGGGCAGCGTGGGTGAATGGTGTTGTTCACAATATAGTTTGGGCCAAGCCACACAATATGGGGCAATGGCCTCAGAGTAGGACGAGCATAGGTTCCTTTGTACTGTGGTAGCACTTTCACAAAGAGGTGTGGTAATGTGTGTGAGATATTTACCTGTCGAACATGTTTTCCCCCCAAATATTCTAGTTGTGACATGAGGAGCCAAATTAAAAGGTAACCAAACATTTTATTAGCTACATACATGTGTGGAAGCCATTTGCCACAATACACAGAATGCAGCTTCCAGATAGGTGTACCCATCCAACACTCCTCATGGTCCCAATGTGGGCCAGTATAGGTACAGAAGGCAAAGGGCTGGCCAGTCCACACTCCTCATGGTCCCAATGTGGGCCAGTATAGGTACAGAAGGCAAAGGGCTGGCCAGTCCACACTCCTCATGGTTCCAATGTGGGCCAGTATAGGTACAGAAGGCAAAGGGCTGGCCAGTCCACACTCCTCATGATCCCAATGTGGGACACTATAAGAAAAGAGCCCAACGGGGGCAAAAAAAAAAAATAAAAATTACCACATTTTCAAGCCAACAAGGCAACGTGGGTAATTTGTTAGGGTCCAACTAGGACAACAGTTTTTGGGTCCATGTTTGGCCTGAATAAAATGCAGCCAGCAACTTCATGGCTGGGATCCATGTTGTGGACATAGTCCCTCCAGCATTTGACCCAGCCGTGCAAGGTCCTGCAGGCCACGCTGTAAAGCCCTGGTCATGCGGGACACAAACGCCTGATGGGCAACTACGAATGACTCCATGGTAGGGGCACCTGTATTGGGAGTAAACACACACTTTAGGACACAGCAGTCGCTGGTGATGGCTAGGCAGGACTGCACACAACCATCCCCTTACCCTGTTCCTCCAAATCCACATCAACATCAGACGGGGAGAGAGATGGGCTCAAGCTCCATCCAGATGAACCCGCACGTTCAGCATCTGCATGAATAGTTAAACAACATTGTTAACTTTGTGGACTGAAATCGTGTTGTGCAAGATGAAATTAAAGGATCAGTGTGCAGGGTGTATGTGGCAACATAACACACTTACCACCATAGTCACTGTGTGGGGACATGGTCACCCCAGGACTCGCCACTGAGCTGGAGACAGTGGGAGGTGGTGTTACTCCCTGCCTGGGGCTCCGTGGCCACATTACGTGGTTTGGTGGTAACAGGGATCCTGGGCTACAGGGCACACCCTCCTCTGGCCCCACAGGTGCTTGCAGCTCCTGGGCCTCCTGTGGGGAGGTGATCTTGTCCTCCTCCAGCCAACCAGATGACGACACCTCGTCACACTCCAGCGGCCTTGCAGGTGCTGACAGCTCCTCCAGGTCCTCTGTCCCGGTAGGTGAGGACAGGTCTTGCTCCTGAGGCCCGGGGGAATGTGTGGAGCTTGTGGCCAAGGGTGCCACTTCAGCCAGATGTGGGGGTGTTGTGGATGGCCCACCTGGGGGTGGGGCATGGGGCCCTTCGTCAGATGAGGAATCGGAAGCTAGTCCACAAAAAAAAAAGAAACACGTGCTAAAATCGTCCAAACACATTGTTCCCATACGTATAGCTCATGTGGCTATGTATTTGACAGCTAACTTAGCATCAACAAGGTGATGCTGGATGCATACCCTCACGTTGTATGCATGTACTGTGCGTGTGTAAAATGTAGTGCGCTGACTGGAGGACCACAACACTCTGAAGATGTGTTTGATTGTGTAGGCCACACTGTCCCTTGTCATATGTTGCCATCCATTTTTGTGTATTGTGGGACATGCACATGTGGCGGTGTGTGTTTGGGCCCAACTATTACTCACCACGCAGCCTGGCAATCCTGGCACGGATGTCCAGTATGCGACCCGGGCTCTTTTGTTTCAAGTCAGCGATCTTCTTCTGGATCTGCTTGACTTTCCGCTCTACCCCCAGTTTGCGGATCAGGGCCCGCTGGATCCGGAGGACGGTGCACCGATTGCGCAACCTGGGGTGCCGGTGGTGATGGTGGCCCCAATAGTCCCAATGGTCACAATAATCAATGAGGATTATCAGCTCCGCCATGCCCCACGTTGCAGCGCGGGTAACGGCCGCCATGCCTGCAAAAGGTCTGTGCAGAGGAGGGACTGGCACCTTGCAGGCAGAGTGAAACTGAAACTATCGTAATGACATCATTACGGCTACGTTCGGGGTCACGCACACTTTGAACGAGCCCTACGCGCAGACACGGGCGAACCACTTCGGCGGCACCTACGAAACAACACCCATATAGCGATGCGTACAGCAAGCCTGTGCGCTGTGTACTGACTAATCTTCTTCGAGGCGGTGTGGGTATACGTGCATCACTGTGTGAGTTGCGCGCAGGCACTGAAGGGACACTTTTAGAAGGCATCTGCATTTCAATAAGGCATGGCGGTCTGTAACACATACTTCACCGCTGTGTCCAGCATTATTCATTATGTGTTTACAGGATGTGCACACTGTATATGAGAATCATGGGCCATTTGGTTTGGTTTCCCGTAAGTTGTGGGCCGCGTAATTGTACTAAGGTATGATCGTGCATACGGCGCGTATGTGTAGTGCTGAAGGGACAGCTCATCCAAGATGGAGGGCTGTGAGGCAAGGGCCAATCGGCACGCAGCAGCTTCCACCAATGATCGCACATGGGGCGCGGTAAGACGGAGTGGAGGTCACGCCTTAGCTACATTGCAGCTACAGCCCCGGGTGTCCAGAGTTCCCTTCCGTTGCCTCTTTACACGCCGATACAGCTCGCTACCATCGGCGATGTAGCCATCAGTTTTCGAGCAGAGCTAGGAAACAGATGTATCTGTTGCCGGCTGTATCGTCACGTCTTCAGACGCCGCTACGACGGGATACATTGGCGCTACAAGCTACATTTGTAGCCTGTAGCGGGATGTATCCAGCCTGCCGTCGCGGCGTGTAAAGGTACCTTCACTGTTAAAATGAACCCATCCTTGAAATTATAGCCTGTTCATATCTTTGCCAGTGGGCAAACTTACAAAATCAGCAAGGGATCAAATACTTATTTCCTTCACTGTATGAGACATGAAGTCTTTAATACATAATCCCTTCTTAAAAAAATTAAAGATTGGCAAATTTCAAACATGTCTTCTGCAGAGATTTCAATTCACCTCAAATTTTACAAGACATTTGGACTTTCTTGAGTCCAACATTTTTTGTGATTCAATAAAATAGAGGTCAGTCAGCTGTGGCTGGGGTTCCACATAAGCCCTTAGGCTGGGGTTCCACATGAGCCCTCAGTCAGTTTTTGGCTTCAGTTTTGTCATTTTTTTTTTCTAAGTCCAAAAACTGACAGAAAAACGCATTGGGTGTAATAAACACCCTGTGCGTTTTTCTCTGGAGCTCAAAACATTGCCCTGTCCGTTTTTGAGCCAAAAACGCAGTAAACAGCGTTTTTGGCATCAGTTAAAAAACGCATGCGTTTTCATGCGTTTTTTTTAACATGGGGCCCTATGGGAAACGCATGCGCAAACGCATGCCATATTTGGCACTTGCGTTTGCGCATGCGTTCGCGCATGCGTTTTTTTAATGAAAAGTCCAAAAAACGTTCAGGAGTGCAGGAGACACAAAAAGCACCCTATAAAAAACGGATTGGTGATGAAAAGGACTTCCAAAAACGATTTCTATGTGTGACCCCAGCCTCAGTCCGTTTTTGGCTTCAATTTTCTCATTTTTTTTTTCTAAGTCCAAAAACTGACAGAAAAACGGATTGGATGTAATAAACACCCTGTCCGTTTTTCTCTGGAGCTCCAAACATTGCCCTGTCCGTTTTTGAGTCAAAAACGTTGCATGCAACGTTTTTGGCATCATTTAAAAAACGCATGCGTTTTCATGCGTTTTTTTAACATGGGGCCCTATGGGAAACGCATGCGCGAACGCATGCAAATGCGCACTTGCGTTTGCGCATGCGTTCGCGCATGCGTTTTTTTAATGAAAAGTCCAAAAACGTTCAGGAGTGCAGGAGGCTCAAAAAGCACCCAGAAAAAAACGGATTGGTGATGAAAATCACTTCCAAAAACGGATTTCTATGTGTGACCACAGCCTGTCACAATACTGAACTGCAGAGTATCAAAATATTTGTAATCGCTATACTTGTAATGAGTACTTTGTAATACTCGCGTACTCATCTGAATAGCAAATAGTCCAATGTTAGTCAATTAGCCCACACACATCTGGCAATAAAACGAGTCTTTCCAGGTCAGGGCGGGAGTACTACACCTTGCTGTTCCCCCCAGACAGAGGCAACCATTCAAACTGCTCTAACTGGGGGCTGACTCCCTTTGTGTACTGAAGGGAGGCAGCAATTTGTATTAGATCATTCACAAATGACACATCCCTCACGAGCACCAGCGATACTCGCCGAGTAATGAGTATCACAAATACCGTCCTATCTGTGCGAGTAGTGAATAGTAATAATTACACTCGCTCATCTCTAGTTGTAGAGAAAAAGACCTCAAATAAAAAGTCACTTGTCCAGCTGCCATAACTCCCCAAGCAGTCCTCCATGCAACTCCAACCGATACTATGCCATTTTCAGCCAATGTTAGGCTGGGGTTACACATAGAAATCCGTTTTTGGAAGTCATTTTCATCACCAATCCGTTTTTTATAGGGTGCTTTTTGTGTCTCCTGCACTCCTGTACGTTTTTGGACTTAGTAATTTTTTTCAGAAAAAACGCATGCGCGCAAACGCATACGCAAACGCATGTGCATGCGTTTGCGCATGCGTTTCCCATAGGGCCCCATGTTAAAAAAAACGCATAAAAACGCATGCGTTTTTTAACTGATGCCAAAAACGCTGTTTACTGCGTTTTTGGCTCAAAAACGGACAGGGCAATGTTTTGAGCTCCAGAGAAAAACGCACAGGGTGTTTATTACACCCAATGCGTTTTTCTGTCAGTTTTTGGACTTAGAAAAAAAAAATGACAAAACTGAAGCCAAAAACTGACTGAGGGCTTATGTGTAACCCCAGCCTCATATAGTTCCATAGTTACATAGTGTAGGGTGAAAAAGACAGGTCCATCAAGTTCCATCTTTCTTCACCATTATACTTTTTTGACATTAAGTTCTCTATAACCCACAATAATAGTAATAATCTTTATTTATATAGTGCCAAAATATTCTGCAGCGCTTCACAGTTCAGAGGTTAATATTCAAACAATCCTAAGAAACAATTATCAGAAAATACAATACAATACAAAATACAATACAAAGCATAACACAATAATTAAAGAAAAGTAATGACAGCCCTGCTCATAAAAGCTTACAATCTAACAATGACGGGCGGTGACACAAAGTACAGGTGTTTATTTACAACTAGTAAAAAGGCCCGATGCTAACGCATCGGGAGTGGGGTGACAGGAAGATGGGGCGGGCTGTTTGGCATTGGGAGCAGCAGCTGTGACTTTACCCAGTGGGGCTTTAGCAGGGGCAATGTGGGGAGTGAGGGCATGTGGGGGAGTAAGAGGGGTGAGGAGGGCAGTGTGGGGTGAGTGGGTGGTGAAAGGGGTAAGCAGCGGCAGTGTGGGGTGAGTGGGGGCTGATCAGGGACAGTGTGGGATGAGTGGGGGCATGAGCAGGGCAGTGTGGGTGAGTGGTGGCAGTTGGGGTGAGAGGGGTAAGCATGGGCAGTTTGGGTGAGTGGGGGGTAAGCAGGAGCAGTGTTGGTGAGTGGGGCATGTGGGGGAGGTGAGTGGGGTAAGCAGGTACCGAGTGGGGTCGTGAGCAGGGGCAGTGTGGGGAGTGAGGGCATGTGGGGGGGTAAGAGGGGTGAGGAGGGGCAGTGTGGGTGAGTGGGGGGTAAGCAGGGGCAGTGTGGGTGAGTGGGGGCAGTGTGGGTGAGCAAGGGAGTAAACAGGGGCATTGTGGGTGAGTTGGGTGGGCTATGCAGGGGCAGTGTGGGTGAGTGGGGGCAGTGTGGGTGAGTAGGGGGTAAGCAGGAGCAGAGTGGGTGAGTGGGGTGGGCTATGCAGGGGCAGGGTGGGTGAGTGGGTGCAGTGTGGGTGAGTAGGGGGTAAGTGTGGGCAGTGTGGGGAGTGAGTGAGGGAATAGGGGGGTAAGAGGAGTGAGCAGGGGCAGTGTGGGTAAGTGTGGAGGGCTATGCAGGAGCAGTGTGGGTGAGTAGGGGGTAAGCAGGGGCAGTGTGGGTAAGTGGGGGCAGTGTGTGGTGAGTAGGGGGTAAGCAGGGGCAGTGGGGGTAAGTGGGGGCAGTGTGGGTGAGTAGGGGGCAAGTGTGGGCAGTGTGGGTGAGTAGGGGGTAAGCAGGGGCAGTGTGGGTAAGTGAGGGCAGTGTGGGGAGTGAGTGAGGGAATGGGGGGTAAGAGGAGTGAGCAGGGCAGTATGGGTGAGTGTGTAGGGCTATGCAGGGGCAGTATGGGTGAGTAGGGGGTAAGCAGGGGCAGTGGGGGTAAGTGGGGGCAGTGTGGGTGAGTAGGGGGTAAGTGTGGGCAGTGTGGGTGAGCAGGGGGTAAGCAGGGGCAGTGTGGGTAAGTGAGGGCAGTGTGGGTGATTGGGGGTAATCAGGGGCAGTGTGGGTAAGTGGGGGCAGTGTGGGTGAGTAGGGGGTAAGCAGGGGCAGTGTGGGTAAGTGGGGGCAGTGTGGGTGAGTAGGGGGTAAGCAGGGGCAGTGGGGGTAAGTGGGGGCAGTGTGGGTCAGTAGGGGGTAAGGGTGGGCAGTGTGGGTGAGCAGGGGGTAAGCAGGGGCAGTGTGGGTAAGTGAGGGCAGTGTGGGTGATTGGGGGTAATCAGGGGCAGTGTGGGTAAGTGGGGGCAGTGTGGGTGAGTAGGGGGTAAGCAGGGGCAGTGGGGGTAAGTGGGGGCAGTGTGGGTGAGTAGGGGGTAAGTGTGGGCAGTGTGGGTGAGTAGGGGGTAAGCAGGGGCAGTGTGGGTAAGTGAGGGCAGTGTGGGTGATTGGGGGTAATCAGGGGCAGTGTGGGTAAGTGGGGGCAGTGTGGGTGAGTAGGGGGTAAGCAGGGGCAGTGTGGGTAAGTGGGGGCAGTGTGGGTGAGTAGGGGGTAAGCAGGGGCAGTGGGGGTAAGTGGGGGCAGTGTGGGTGAGTAGGGGGTAAGTGTGGGCAGTGTGGGTGAGTAGGGGGTAAGCAGGGGCAGTGTGGGTAAGTGAGGGCAGTGTGGGTGAGTAGGGGGTAAGCAGGGGCAGTGTGGGTAAGTGAGGGCAGTGTGGGTGAGTAGGGGGTAAGCAGGGGCAGTGTGGGTAAGTGGGGGCAGTGTGGGTGATTGGGGCAGTGTGGGTGAGCTAGGGAGTAAACAGGGGCATTGTGGGTGAGTTGGGTGGGCTACGCAGGGGCAGTGTGGGTAAGTGTGGGTGAGTAGGGGGTAAGCAGGAGCAGAGTGGGTGAGTGGGGTGGGCTATGCAGGGGCAGTGTGGGTGAGTGTGGGTGAGTAGGGGGTAAGCAGGAGCAGAGTGGGTGAGTGGGGTGGGCTATGCAGGGGCAGGGTGGGTGAGTGGGTGCAGTGTGGGTGAGTAGGTGTGGGCAGTGTGGGGAGTGAGTGAGGGCATAGGGGGGGGGTAAGAGGAGTGAGCAGGGGCAGTGTGGGTGAGTGTGGAGGGCTATGCAGGGGCAGTGTGGGTGAGTAGGGGGTAAGCAGGGACAGTGTGGGTAAGTGGGGGCAGTGTGGGTGAGTAGGGGGTAAGCAGGGGCAGTGTGAGTCAGTGGGGGCAGTGTGGGTGAGTAGGGGGTAAGCAGGGGCAGTGGGGGTAAGTGGGAGCAGTGTGGGTGAGTAGGGGGTAAGCAGGGGCAGTGTGGGAAAGTGAGGGCAGTGTGGGTGATTGGGGGGTAAGCAGGGGCAGTGTGGGTAAGTGGGGGCAGTGTGGGTGAGTAGGGGGTAAGCAGGGGCAGTGTGGGTAAGTGGGGGCAGTGTGGGTGATTGGGTGGGTAAGCAGGGGCAGTGTGGGTAAGTGGGGGCAGTGTGGGTGAGTAGGGGATAAGCAGGGGCAGTGTGGGTACGTGGGGGCAGTGTGGGTGAGTAGGGGGTAAGCAGGGGCAGTGGGGGTAAGTGGGGGCAGTGTAGGTGAGTAGGGGGTAAGCAGGGGCAGTGTGGGTAAGTGGGGGCAGTGTGGGTGAGTAGGTGGTAAGCAGGGGCAGTGTGAGTAAGTGGGGGCAGTGTGGGTGATTGGCGGGTAAGCAGGGGCAGTGTGGGTAAATGGAGGCAATGTGGGTGAGTAGGCGGTAAGCAGGGGCAGTGTGGGTAAGTGGGGGCAGTGTGGCTGAGTAGGGGGTAAGCAGGGGCACTGGGGGTAAGTGGGAGCAGTGTGGGTGAGTAGGGGGTAAGCAGGGGCAGTGTGGGTAAATGGGGGCAGTGTGGGTGATTGGGGGGGTAAGCAGGGGCAGTGTGGGCAAGTGGGGGCAGTGTGGGTGAGTAGGGGGTAAGCAGGGGCAGTGTGGGTGAGTAGAGGTAAGCAGGGGCAGTGTGGGTAAGTGAGGGCAGTGTGGGTGATTGGGGGGTAAGCAGGGGCAGTGTGGGTAAATGGGGGCAGAGTGGGTGAGTAGGGGGTAAGCAGGAGCAGTGTGGGTAAGTGGGGGCAGTGTGGGTGATTGGGCGGGTAAGCAGGGACAGTGTGTGTAAGTGGGGGCAGTGTGGGTGAGTAGGGGACAAGCAAGGGCAGTGTGGGTAAGTGGGGGCAGTGTGGGTGATTGGGGGGGGTAAGCAGGGACAGTGTGGGTAAGTGGAGGCAGTGTGGGTGAGTAGGGGGTAAGCAGGGGCAGTGTGGGTAAGTGGAGGCAGTGTGGGTGATTGGGGGGGTAAGCAGGGGCAGTGTGGGTAAGTGGGGGCAGTGTGGGTGAGTAGGGGTGTAAACAGGGGCAGTGTGGGTGAGTGGGATTGGCTATGCAGGAGGAGGGTGGGTGAGTGGGGGCAGTGTGGGTGAGTAGGGGGTAAGCAGGGGCAGTGTGGGGAGTGAGTGAGAGCATATGGGGGGTAAATAAGTGAGCAGTGGCAGTGTGGGTGAGGAAGGGGGTAAGCAGGGGCAGTGTGGGTAAGTGGGGGCAGTGTGAGTGAGTAGGGGGTAAGCAGGGGCAGTGGGGGTAAGTGGGGGCAGTGTGGGTGAGTAGGGGGTAAGCAGGGGCAGTGTGGGTCAGTGGGGGCAATGTGGGTGATTGGGCGGGTAAGCAGAGGCAGTGTGGGTAAGTGGGGGCAGTGTGGGTGATTGGGGGGGTAAGCAGAGGCAGTGTGGGTAAGTGGGGGCAGTGTAGGTGAGTAGGGGGTAAGCAGGGACAGAGTGGGTAAGTGGGGGCAGTGTGGGTGATTGGGGGGGTAAGCAGGGGCAGTGTGGGTAAGTGGGGTGAGTGTGGGTGAGTAGGGGGTAAGCAGGGGCAGTGTGGGTAAGTGGGGGTAGTGTGGGTGATTGGGCGGGTAAGCAGGGGCAGTGTGGGTAAGTGGGGCAGTGTGGGTGAGTAGGGGGTAAGCAGGGGCAGTGTGGGTAAGTGGGGGCAGTGTGGGTGATTGGGGGGTAAGCAGGGGCAGTGTGGTTAAGTGGAGGGAGTGTGGGTGAGTAGGCGGTAAGCAGGGGCAGTGTGGGTAAGTGGGGGCAGTATGGGTGAGTAAGGGGTAAGCAGGGGCAGTGTGGGTAAGTGGGGGCAGTGTGGGTGAGTAGAGGGTAAGCAGGGGCAGTGTGGGTAAGTGGGGGCAGTGTGAGTGCGTAGGGGGTAAGCAGGGGCAGTGTGGGTAAGTGGGGGCAGTGTGGGTGAGTAAGGGGTAATCAGGGGCAGTGTGGGTAAGTCGGGGCAGTGTGGGTGAATAGGGGGTAAGGAGGGGCAGTATGGGTAAGAGGGGGCAGTGTGGGTTATTGGGGGGGTAAGCAGGGGCAGTGTGGGTAAGTGGGGGCAGTGTGGGTGATTGGGGGGGTAAGCAGGGGCAGTGTGGGTAAGTTGGAGGCAGTGTAGGTAAGTAGGGGGTAAGCAGGGGCAGTGCGGGTAAGTGGGGCAGTGTGGGTGAGTAAGGGGGTAAGCAGGGGCAGTGTGGGTGAGTGGGGTGGGCTATGCAGGGGCAGTGTGGGTGAGTAGGGGGTAAGCAGGGGCAGTGTGGGGAGTGAGTGAGGGCATAGGGGGGTAAGAGGAGTGAGCAGAGGCAGTGTGGCTGAGTAGGGTGTAAGCAGGGGCAGTTTGGGTAAGTGTGGGCAGAGTGGTTGAATAGAGGGTAAGCAGGGGCAGTGTGGGTAAGTGGGGTCAGTGTGGGTGATTGGGGGGGGGTAAGCAGGGGCAGTGTGGGTAAGTGGGGTCAGTGTGGGTGATTGGGGGGTAAGCAGGGGCAGTGTGGGTGCAGATCTGAGCCCCGCCGGGCCTGTAGACTTAGTTGAGGAGCGGGGGTGGGTGGGAGTAGCAGACTCCAGGGCAGGCGGCCCTGCAGCTTAGAATGGCAGAGCGCCTCCGCCATCTTACAGGTGGACGCTGCGGCGGGCGGCGTGTGTCATGAAGGTGGGCGGTGATGGTGGTAACGCCCCTTTCGCTAATGCCGCTCCCCCTGGCTGCTGCTGCTTGGGACTCGGCTGACACTGTGTAATGGATGGTGCGGCCCTGGCGGCAGGGGAGCAGGAGCATGGGGCGAGGGAGCAGGGGAGCATGGGGTGAGGGAGCGAGGGAGCGGGGGAGCGGGAGCATGGAGCGGGGAGTGGGCAATGGTGGTGGTTTGGGGCGATAATGAGCAGTGTAGCGTTTGCAGGCAAAATCGGTGGCACGCAGTGCCGCAAAGGATTTTGGGATGCGGCTACAGTGCCCGAATCCCAAACTCCTGATTATATAAGTAGACTAGTAAAAAGGCCCGATGCAACTGCATCGGGAGCGCGGTGAAATGAATTGTGTGTATAGAGGCGGCTGTGTGGGTCGCAGAGCATAGAGGCGGCTGTGTGGGTCGCAGAGCATAGAGGCGGCTGTGTGGGTGGCAGAACATAGAGGCGGCTGTGTGGGTGGCAGAGCATAGAGGCGGCTGTGTGGGTGGCAGAACATAGAGGCGGCTGTGTGGGTCGCAGAGCATAGAGGCGGCTGTGTGGGTCGTAGAGCATAGAGGCGGCTGTGTGGGTGGCAGAGCATAGAGGCGGCTGTGTGGGTGGCAGAGCATAGAGGCGGCTGTGTGGGTGGCAGAGCATAGAGGCGGCTGTGTGGGTGGCAGAGCATAGAGGCGGCTGTGTGGGTGGCAGAGCATAGAGGCGGCTGTGTGTGTGGCAGAGCATAGAGGCGGCTGTGTGGGTGGCAGAGCATAGAGGCGGCTGTGTGGGTGGCAGAGCATAGAGGCAGCTGTGTGGGTGGCAGAGCATAGAGGCGAGAATACAGGCAGCTGTGTGGGTAGCAGAGTATACAGGTGGCTCTGTGGATAGCAGAGTATGCTGTGGCGGGAGGCTGGAGGGGTGAGGAGAGCAGAGGCTGGAGGGGTGAGGAGAGCAGAGGCTGGAGGGGTGAGGAGAGCAGAGGCTGGAGGGGTGAGGAGAGCAGAGGCTGGAGGGGTGAGGAGAGGTGCAGCTGGAGGAGGGGTGAGGAGAGGTGCGGCTGGAGGAGGGGTGAGGAGAGATCAGGCTGGAGGAGGGATGAGGAGAGGTGATTCTGGAGGAGGGGTGAGGAGAGGTCAGGCTGGAGGAGGGGTGAGGAGAGGTCAGGCTGGAGGAGGGGTGAGGAGAGGTGTGGCTGGAGGAGGGGTGAGGAGAGGTGCGGCTGGAGGAGGGGTGAGGAGAGGTGTGGCTGGAGGAGGGGTGAGGAGAGGTGCGGCTGGAGGAGGGGTGAGGAGAGGTCAGGCTGGAGGAGGGATGAGGAGAGGTCAGGCTGGAGGAGGGGTGAGGAGAGGTCAGGCTGGAGGAGGGGTGAGGTCAGGCTGGAGGAGGGGTGAGGAGAGGTGCGGCTGGAGGAGGGGTGAGGAGAGGTGCGGCTGGAGGAGGGGTGAGGAGAGGTCAGGCTGGAGGAGGGGTGAGGTGCGGCTGGAGGAGGGGTGAGGAGAGGTGCGGATGGAGGAGGGGTGAGGAGAGGTGCGGCTGGAGGAGGGGTGAGGAGAGGTCAGGCTGGAGGAGGGGTGAGGAGAGATCAGGCTAAAGGAGGAGTGAGGAAAGGTCAGGCTGGATGGAGGGGTGAGGAGAGGTCAGGCTGGATGGAGGGGTGAGGAGAGGTCAGGCTGGATGGAGGGGTGAGGTCAGGCTGGATGGAGGGGTGAGGTCAGGCTGGATGGAGGGGGTGAGGAGAGGTCAGGCTGGATGGAGGGGTGAGGAGAGGTCAGGCTGGATGGAGGGGTGAGGAGAGGTCAGGCTGGATGGAGGGGTGAGGAGAGGTCAGGCTGGAGGAGGGGTGAGGAGAGGTCAGGCTGGAGGAGGTGTGAGGAGAGGTCAGGCTGGATGGAGGTGTGAGGAGAGGTCAGGCTGGATGGAGGTGTGAGGAGAGGTCAGGCTGGAGGAGGGGTGAGGAGAGGTCAGGCTGGAGGAGGGGTGAGGTGAGGTGCGGATGGAGGAGGGGTGAGGAGAGGTGCGGCTGCTCCCGGTGGCTCTGCAGGCTCCCGGTGCCTGCAGTGGTCTTCTATCTACTGCAGTCAAGGACCTGTGGTGATGTCAGAGTCACGTGACCCGCGATTTGCCTGGAGTAAGCTGGTGTCACGTGACTCTGACATCACCACAGGTCCTTGACTGCAGTAGATAGAAGACCACTGCAGGCACCGGGAGCCTGCAGAGCCACCGGGAGCCTAGCGGAACACGGCGGAAGACGGCGGGAGACTCCGGGGGCTCGGGGAGAGGTGAGGATTTTTTTTTTTTTTAACTGTAGAGCGGCTGCGGCTCGTGATGACGCTGCGCGTCATCACTCGCAGTGCCGCTAAGGAGTCTGGGATTGGGCTACAGTGCCCGAAATCCCAACTCCCGATTATATAAGTAGATGATGGTAAAGTCAACTTGAGGAAGTGGGTGATAGATAAGAGCACCATAAGTGGCCACCAACCATTATTTGTGATGCATGTGAGACTGGTGGATTGGATAAGCTATGTCTAGATGACTTTGACTAGGGATTATGATAGGCCGCCCTAAAAAGATGTGTTTTTAGGGATCGTCTGAAACTATGTAAGTTGTGGATACACCTAATTTCTTGGGGTAGAGCATTCCAGAGAATTGGTGCCATTTTTTCTTAAAAACTGTTATAATAATAATCTTTATTTATAAAGCGCCAACATATTCCGCAGCGCTTTACAACTGAGAGGTTCATATATAAAACAGTCATAAGTAACATACCGTATATACTCGCGTATAAGCCGAGTTTTTCAGCCCAAATTTTGGGCTGAAAAGTCCCCCCTCGGCTTATATGCGAGTATATACGGTAATCTATGTGCAGCAGCAGCCCCCAGAGGTATACAGGCCCCCCCCCATCAAGCTCCACGGACCCCCCCCTTTGCGCGGCAGCCTGTAAGGGAAAATCATACTTATCAGTGTCCCGCGCTGTCCCGCCGCTTGCCGACATCACGATTCCGGGCTTCATTCCGCGTCTTCCGCACTTCCTGTGGTCGCGGGAATGACGTCATTGCCCGCGACCGCAGGAAGCCGGAAGTCGCGGATTGAAGCCCGGGATCGTGTGTCGGCAAGCGGCGGGACAGCGCGGGACACTGATAAGTATGATTTTCCCTTACAGGCTGCCGCGCAAGGGGGGGGGGGTCCGTGGAGCTTGATGGGGGGCCTGTATACCTCCGGGGCTGCTGCTGTATACAGCCCCTGGGGCTGCTGCTGTATACAGCCCCTGGGGCTGCTGCTGTATAGAGCTCCTGGGGCTGCTGCTGTATACAGCCCCTGGGGCTGCTGCTGTATACAGCCCCTGGGGCTGCTGCTGTATACAGCCCCTGGGGCTGCTGGATACTACCACTGGGGCTGTATATACCTCTGGGGCTGCTGTATACTACCACTGGGGCTGTTGTATACTACCACTGGGGCTATATTTACCTGTGGGGCTGCTGTATACTACCACTGGGGCTGTATATACCTGTGGGGCTGCTGTATACTACCACTGGGGCTATATTTACCTGTGGGGCTGCGGTATACTACCACTGGGGCTGTATTTACCTGTGGGGCTGCTGTATACTACCACTGGGGCTGTATATACCTGTGGGGCTGCTGTATACTACCACTGGGGCTCTATATACCTGTGGGGCTGCTGTATACTACCACTGGGGCTGTATATACCTGTGGGGCTGCTGTATACTACCACTGGGGCTGTATATACCTCTGGGGCTGCTGGATACTATCACTGGGGCTGCTGTATACTACCACTGGGCCTGCTGTATATACCTCTGGGGCTGCTGTATACCACACTGCTGGGGGCTGTATACCTGTGCTGGGGTCCACCCTCGGCTTATACACGAGTCAATAGGTTTTTCCAGATTTTTGGGGCAAAAGTAGGGGGGTCGGCTTATACACGGGTCGGCTTATACATGAGTATATACGGTAACTATAAAAAAAAATACAATAAATAAAGCAAAAACAATGACGACCCTGTTCATAAGCGCTTACAGTCTACAATGGCACAAAGTACAGGGGCTTATTTTCAATGATAGTCCAGCCAACTTGAAAAATAGGGAATAGAAGAAAGCAGCATGAGTCATCACCAGCCATCTTTTGTAATGCTTTTGGGTTGGGTGGTGTTTGACTGAGAGTTATATTCAGATAAGCAGTGAATAGGCCATATAAAAAGAACTTTAAGCATGATAGGCCGCCCATTACAGCATCTGCTGTAGTTGTAAAGAACCCTTTCCTATGTAGCCCCAGAATCCCCTTTCCTCCAAACGCAGTGAGTGCCCCCTTGTCCTTAATATTGTCTTTGGAAGGAAAAAGTCATTTACCGTCCTTTGTATTAACAACATATTTTTTTATACAAATATATGAGATCTCCTCTGAAACTTTTTTTTCCCGAGGCTAAAAAGTTTTTTTGATGAAGTCACTTAAAAACTATCCCTTTAATTATGAAGCTGGAACATGCTAGCTGTTTTCAAAGTACAAAAGCAATAGATGTATTGTGTTTGTGTACCCTTAAGAGAGTAAGCTTCCCAGGACCAGTTCACCATATCTATACCACACACTTGACAAACGCATAACAGGAGATGTACTTGGGTGTCTAGGAACAATCCGTATGACAGAAGAGAAACAAAGGGCAGGAAAAAAAAAACAAGCACAAGTAAAAAGAAATAAGAAAACATTTTCAGCTCACCCTGTAATGAAGACACAGTCCTCCGCAGATGAAGTACGGTCTGCTGCCACTTATCGTGTCATGAGTGTGAGCATTGTTTGCTCGAAATGCATAGACTTTCATAATTTTTCCTAATAAAAGAATGGATTTTATATTTAATCCTGGTCTTTTCCTACTACTTTGTGGATGATGGAGGTTTTTCCTTTACCTTTCCCTTCTTTTCTTTTACCTGAAAAATAAAATGCAAAACAATATAGCTTTAAGTTTGTCTGTCTTAAAGGTACCGTCACACCTTCCAACATCGTTTCTGATGTCGTTCAAAAGTGACGTCAGGAACGATGTTAAAACGACATCGTTGTTGCGTTGTTGCGTGTAAACGTACGATTCAACAATGATGGATGTTCAAGTCGGAGTTGACAGGTTTTCCTGTATGCAGGAAAACCTGTCAACTTTAACTTGAGCAACCTGCGGCATCGTTCGGTGTGACACCGCAATAGCGATGTCACGGCCGTTCCCGCCTATTCGCTGTATTGCAGGTGATCGCTCGCTGGGTTGATCCCAGCCCAGCGAGCGATCACTGCGCCAACATCACAGCACAGTCACCGGCAACATCTTGCCATGTGACAGCTAGACTGCGATGTCGGAAGTGAGCATGCACCCGCGGCATTGCTTCCGACATCGCAGCCGATATTGTAAGGTGTGACGGTACCTTAAGGCTGAAGGCACACTGTCAGATTTCCTTGCGCGAGTGTAATGTGAGGGAAACTCGCATTGCATTCGGACCCGTATCATTAAATGATACTGGTCCCATTAGTGTGAGTTCCTCGCATTACACTCGCCTAGCAATGGAAATGCAGGTTCAGTCTCAGCATGCTGCGACTGAACGCGACTTCCCCACGTGAGGTGACAATGAAAGTGTATGTGTGCGAGAAAATCTTGCACCCATACAGCACACTGTGAGATAGTAGCACGCGTGTACTGTCAAAATCGCTTCAAACTAGAATACAATAGGTGAGGAGAAAGGACTTTTTCTACGAGGGCTCATAGTCTATAAGGGATGAGTGAGGATACAGTAGGTGAAGAGAGAGGACCCTGCCCACGAGGGATCACAGTCTACAAGGGATGGGTGAAGATATAGGAAATGAAGTCTAGGACCCTGTCCATTATGGCTCACAGTCTACAAGCAAGGGGTGAGGATACAGTAGGTAAGGAGAGATGACCATGCCCACTCACAGTCTACAAGGAATTGATGTGGATACACGAGGGTAGAGCTGGTCGTGCGGCGGTTTAGTGGACTGAAGGTTACGGCAGGTTGTAGGCTTGTCAGAAGTGATTTTGAATCTCTTTTTAAAGATTTTAAATTTTGAAGGTTTTCATGGTAGCTGAGAGTCTGATGTGTTGGGACAGATAGTTCCAAAGTATTGAGGGTACAGGGGAGAAATCATATATGCGGTTGTGAGAAGAAGAATCAATATAGAGTCATACAGACTCTACAGGTCTAGCACCTCTCTATCACTTAAATCTTTGGAGTTTTATTCACAGACTGTAACTATTATTTCCATTTTCAAATATAATTCAGCATTGTAATAGTATGCCGCAATCAATTTAGGCCTTTTTTTTCTCGAAGTGAAATGAGCTGTGAGCTTCGATCTCCTATCCCTAGGTTGTAAAGTCCTAAAATTACCTCTGGTTTACTGGCCATCATATTTTATAGTCTTTAGTGATTGGATTCATTAGACCATGTGATGTAACAGCTGCAAAGCATTGTGGGGAAGCCCACAATGCCACTCCCTGGCTGCTGCAGTCTTTAACATTGTGTGGAATGGCACTGAGTATTTTTTATTGCAAGCTTTTCAAATGGAATTGTGGTGCCCCTGCAGTCCGGCTGACACTAGTGGCATTGTATAGTACAATGCCCAATAGGGAAAGTTTTGCCGAAACCCCCATTTGCACTCAACATAATCCAAGCTCCAGGCCACGGAAGCGCTGGGCAAAGGAAACTCACATTCTGGGCAGTCCCCACCTACTGGATGGAGGGAGGAGTTAGGTTAAGTGTGGGTAGCAGAAGGAGACAGCTCTAGTGAGATCAAGCTGGGCAGCTGGGGAAGATAGTACTGCACGTGGAGTTAGGTGGTAGTCCCAGGCCTTAGGATATGAATCCGCTGCCAGCTGTTCAATCCGGCAGAGAATCTAACTACAGAAGGTGTACCAGACAGATTGTATTCTTCAAAACCAGCTGTGAAATGGGAGGTCACTGGGCTTTAGGTACAGTGCCTACCTTAGTGGACCTTCCCCAGGCTCGAGGAACTATATAGTGTTAGGGGACCAGCAAGCCTGTAATTTGCAGAATGAGCAATCACCTGCCTGCTGGGACTGGCAACCACAGGACACTTAGGAGAGAACAGGAGTAGCAAGTGTCAGGAAGAGGAAAGCAGCAAGGAAGGCCAAATACACTGTGTTTTGGCAAAGTAGACCCTGAATACTTCTGTGCTGGCCAGGCTGTAAACTTGATGGACTCTGTGCCCCAGCTTAGCTGTAATCTGCTTCAACATCAAGTAAATGGTAAGAGCACCAGCACTGTGTCTCATCTCCTCCTTTCTGTGCCAGCCTGCTCCCACCTGCAGAGCCACAGTTTCTGCTACCCTGAACCTCCTCTCCCTGCTAGCCTGCACCATCCATCCCTATACACCATCCAAGGGACATCAGCCTTCACTGGAGAAGGCTTAACACCTGGCTGCTTTACCATTTTGTTGGATGCCCCTACAGCAGCTCCTGGCTACCTACAGGCCTGAACTCCAGTTGGCGTCACAACAAACTTTATCCCCAATAAATATTCCCTTAATAACGTCTAGTGAAGGCCACAAGTTCGGGGGACCGCCACCGTGACATCCCATGAACTGTTAACCCCTGGAAGGTCGAGTACCCTGGCCCCATGACTGTTGCACAATTCCAAACTGTTCTAATTTTAGGAAATTCAACTCAAAATTGATACGCTAATCGATCCGCTCATCTCTAGTATCTGTCTACAACTGTTAGAAACGACCCGTATACTATCCAATGGGCAATATAGGCGGTATACGATGACAGTATCAGGCTGTTTTTCTTCCTGATGTCTTGAAAGTAAACAAGTAAAATGTACTTGAAAGGATTTGGAAAGTCTAACTTTTATATAGTATATTGTTATCGTTAACTTTAATTGGGAGCCTTAAAAGTTTAAGAAAGAACCAGAAATCCCTGTTTTTGATAAGAATTCAGCAAGGGAGCTTTACTACACACTGCGATGTACAAACTGTTGTGTAGATATATTTGAGGCAAAGCTATAAATTAGGCATCTTGAAACGGTCACACTTAACATTAAATAAATAGTTATATTGGCAAGAAATTTGCTCCCTGTGATGAATAATTACAAATGGAACTGTTCACAGTACAGAGAAAAGAACAAAATATACCATTTATCATGTGAAGTTTGTTTCCAACTGAGAGTTTGTCTTTGTTATGTTTTCATTTTTCATTCAATCGTTATATGCAGTCATGGTTAAAAGTATTGGCACCCTTGAAAGTTTGCCAGAAAATTATCGCAATTACACATGTTTTATCATACAAATGTTTATTTCCTTTGTGTCTATTAGAACAACACAAAAAAAAGTGAAAAACAGTCAAATTGGATATAATTTCCAACAAAACACCCAAAATGGACTACACAAAATTGTTGGCACCTTTCCAAAATTGTGGGTAAACAACTTTGTTTGAAGTATGAGATACTCATTCAAAGTCATCTGTGGATAGTAACATGTGTGGGCATTGTGAAAATCACACCTGCAACCAGATAAAAGGGGAGAAGTTGACTCAATCTTTGAATGTGTGACACTGCACCCCCCCTGAAGAACGCCACTGAAACATGTGTCAATGTTGCCCCAAACACATGCTGTGTAGTGATGAGAGAGTACTAAAATGCTCAGGTGCTCGAAGCTCGGGCCGAGCATCCCGAGATACTCGTGTACTCGGCCCGAGTAACGAGCCCAATGTTATCCTATGGGAGACACGAGTATTTTTATGAAATGACTGCCGGCAGCATGGAAAAAGCCTAAAAATGTCACAAAAGTCTCAGAAGAGTGCTGAAATGACATGGCAACACCATGGGGAAGACCCCTGGAAGCATTTCTCACTCAAAAGTCACAGCTGTGAACAATGTTGTCCGAGTTTCACGCCAATTTTACGGAGTGTCCAGAAAACCTTCCAAAATGACACCAAAATGAATATTTAGGGTGGAAATGTTAAGGGCACATACCCAATAGTGAGATACAGCTGGTGTATGTCACTTTTTGTGATTACATGAAAGATTTTACGTGAAAACATTGTGCGACACTCCGATGACCCTGACAAGAGACGTACATGAAGACCTGTCTAGGAATAAAGTGCCCATTTTGAGGAACTGGGTCTATTGTAGTATCTTCCTTTGCAAGGGCAGTCCAAAATTGGGAGGTTCACCAATGCCCCTGGATACAGACATGCAGGAGGGCCTGTTAACAAGAACTGGGTGTATTGTAGAATAGCCCTTTGGTCAGGGCAGCCAAAAATTGGGAGGCTCCTCTTTGTCCCTGGATAGAGACGTGCAGGAGGGCCTGTTAACAAGAACTGGGTGTATTGTAGTATAGCCCTTTGGTCAGGGCAGCCAAAAATTGGGAGGCTCCTCTTTGTCCCTGGATAGACACGTGCAGGAGGGCCTGTTAACAAGAACTGGGTGTATTGTAGTATAGCCCTTTGGTCAGGGCAGCCAAAAATTGGGAGGTTCAACAATGACCCATGCTTACAGACATGTAGTAGGGCCTGTAACCCTCAAGTGGGTGTATTGTAGTATAGCCCTTTGGTCAGGGCAGCCAAAAATTGGGAGGTTCAACAATGACCCATGCTTACAGACATGTAGTAGGGCCTGTAACCCTCAAGTGGGTGTATTGTAGTATAGCCCTTTGGTCAGGGCAGCCAAAAATTGGGAGGCTCCTCTTTGTCCCTGGATAGAGACGTGTAAGAGTGCCTAAAAACATTCTTCCCATTGAAAAGGAGCGGGTCTCCTGTCGTTGTAATGCCCATTGTAACAGAATGGGCTAAAAAATTTACCACTGCGGGTATACCTCAAACAAAAGCCTAAGTATTGTAACGGTCATCATGGTGTCACATGAGGAGAAGGAGGAGCAGTCCAGCGATTAGCCAAAGTCCGGAAGTGTGTACCCATGGGTGAGTGGAGGTACATGTCAAATTCAAATAACAAAATTTAATTCAGTTGTCATTTGCTGGTGGTGTGGTGAAGTCTGGCCCAATCCAACCCTTGTTCATCTTGATCAGAGTCAGCCTGTCCGCATTTTCAGTTGACAGGCGGGTGCGTTTATCAGTGATGATTCCACCTGCAGCACTGAAAACACGCTCTGATAAAACGCTAGCGGCAGGGCAGGCCAGGACTTCCAAGGCGTAGAGAGCCAATTCATGCCACGTGTCGAGCTTGGAGACCCAATAATTGAAAGGCACCGAGGAATCTCGCAGTACAGTTGTTCGATCTGCAAGGTACTCCTTCAGCACCTGCCCAAACTTAGCATTTCTGGTGGCACTACCCCGCACCTCAGGGGCTGTGGTACGTGAGGGGCTGAGAAAAACTGTCCCACATCGTAAAGACAGTTCCCCTGCCTCTGGCGGATTGGACTTGTGCCCCTCTCGGCCGTACGCCTTGGTTGTCCATCGAATCCTGAGCTATGCCGCTAGCGTTTTGGGAGGGGAATGATTTGACAACTTCCGTGACTATGGCCCTGTGGAACTGCTGCATTTTGGCTGACCTCTCCGCCTCAGGAATGAGAGACATAAAGTTCTCCTTGTAGCGTGGGTCTAAGAGTGTTGCCAACCAGTACTGATTGTCGGCCAAGATGTTCTGAACGCGAGGGTCACGAGACAGGCAGCTTACCATAAAGTCAGCCATGTGCGCCAGACTCTTAACAGCCATCACTTCAGTATCCAGACCAACACGATGACTGAACATGCTGTCCTCCTCCTCCTCCTCCTCCTCATTTCCCCTGTCCTCTGGCCAGCCACGCTGAATCGAGGGTATGACTGGTGTGCATGTCATATCCCCAATTTGGCCTGAGAGTTGCTCCATGTCTTCATCCTCCTCCTCCTCCTCGTCATAGTCCTCCACTACACGTTGTGATGACATGAGGCTGGGCTGTGTGTTTTCACCCACACCCACTACAGTTTCTTGCTCTAAGTCATCGCGCTCGGCCTGCAATGCATCCTCTTTTATTTTCAGCAGAGACCGTTTTAGAAGGCAGAGTAGTGGTATGGTGAAGCTAATAATGGCGTCATCGCCGCTCACCATCTTGGTGGAGTCCTCAAAGTTTTGGAGGACGGCGCATAGGTCCGACATCCATCTCCACTCCTCAGGTGTTATGTGTGGAGTTTGACCCATTTCCCGACGGCTTAGGTGATGCAGGTAGTCCACAACTGCCCTCTTCTGCTCACATATCCTGACCAACATGTGCAGCGTTGAATTCCAACGCGTGGGGACATCACACACCAGTCTGTGGGCCGGAAGACGCAAACGGCGCTGAAAGCTGGCAAGGCCGGCTGAAGCAGCAGGTGACTTGCGAAAATGTGCAGACAGACGCCGAACTTTTACCAGCTGGTCAGACACCTCCGGGTATGACTTCACAAACCTCTGAACCACCAGGTTGAGCACATGGGCCACGCATGGAACATGCGTCAGCTGGCCTCGCCTCAAAGCTGCCACCAGGTTCCGGCCATTGTCACACACGACCTTTCCTGGCTTTAGGTTCAGAGGTGTGAGCCAGTGATCTGCCTGCTGTTTCAGAGCTGTCCACACCTCTTCTGCATTGTGGGGTTTGTCCCCTATGCAGACTAGCTTCAGCACAGCCTGTTGCCGCTTTGCAGAGGCAGTGCTGCAGTGCTTCCAGCTTGGGACTGGTGTGGAGGGTACAGTGGATGAGGATGCGCATGAGGAGGAGGCTGAAGAGCATGACATTCCGGAGCTGTAGAGTGTCGGTGAAACCCTGACAGAGGTAGGGCCTGCTATCCTTGGTGTGGGAAGGACGTGTTCCGTCCCTCGCTCAGACTGGGTCCCAGCCTCCACAATATCAATCCAGTGTGCCGTCAAGGAGATGTAGCGGCCTTGCCCACAAGCACTTGTCCACGTGTCTGTGGTAAGTTGGACTTTGGCTGAAACAGCATTGTTCAGGGCACGTGTGATGCTGTTGGACACGTGGTTATGCAATGCGGGGACGGCACATCTGGAGAAATAGTGTCGGCTGGGGACCGAGTAACGTGGGACAGCAGCCGCCATGAGGTCGCGGAATGCGTCCGTCTCCACCAGACGGAAAGGCAACATTTCTAGCACTATGAGTCGCAAAATGTGATCATTCAGGACTGTGGCATGTGGGGCATTGGCAGCGTATTTGCGCCTGCGTTCAAATGTTTGCTGAATGGATAATTGAACGCTGCGCTGGGACAAGGACGTGCTTGATGGTGGTGTAATTTGTGCGTGGGCAACTTCAGGTGCAGGGCCGGAGGCTTGTTCGCGGCCAGCATGGACAAGGGATTGGCTCGCATGCACAACAGGCGAAGACGTAGCAGTGACATCAGCACGCACCGCTCCTCGACTCTGTGTTACTTCCCACAAAGTCGGGTGCTTGGCTGACATGTGCCTGATCATGCTGGTGGTGGTCAGGCTGCCAGTTTTCGTACCCCTGCTGATAGTGGCATGGCAGGTGTGGCAAATGGCCTTTTTAGAGTCTTCTGGAGCCAACTTAAAAAACTCCCAGACTCGGGAAGACCGAACATTTGCACAGGCACCTTGAGTCGTGTTGTTGTTCCGACGAACAGTTGCATGCCTTCTGCCTGCGGACGCAACCCTGCTTCGTACTGGCTGTTGGGATGCTACGCCTCCCTCCCCCTGTGCACTGCTGTCCTCGCTCTGCATATCCTCCTGCCATGTAGGGTCAGCTACTGGATCATCCACCACGTCGTCTTCCTCTTCCGCACCCTGATCCTCCTCCTGACTTCCTGGCAATTGTGTCTCATCATCGTCCACCCCTTGTTGAGACACTTTGACAACGTTCCGTTCGTCATAACGTGGCTGCTCAAATATTTGGGCATCTGTACATACCATCTCCTCATGACCCACTTCAAGAGGAGGTGGCGACAGGCCAGATTCTGCAAATGGATACGTGAACAGCTCTTCCGAGTGTCCTAGTGTGGGATCAGTAATGTCCGTGGACGTGTACTCGGCCAGGTGGTAGGAAGGAGGATCAGGTTGGGAAATGTGCGGTGCAGTATCACGGCTACTGACAGTTGACCGTGTGGAAGACAGGGTGTTTGTGGAGGTGCCCATCTGACTTGAAGCATTATCCGCTATCCAAGTAACAACCTGTTGACACTGGTCTTGGTTCAACAGTGGTGTACTGCTGCGGGCCCAAGAATTTGGGACAGGACGTGCGAGCGAGGAGATGTGGCCCTTTGTTGTTGCGAAATTAGTGCTTGCACACGACCTCGGCCTCTGCCTACACCACCATCATGTCCACTTCCTTGTTCCTTGCCAATGCCCTTGCCAACGCCTTTGCGCATTTTGCCTGTATACAGCGACAACTGTCTGGTGACTGTTGAGGTCACAGGAGATTAGGATTTTAGTTCCCTAACCTGTATAAAGGTATGACGTACAACAGTGTGGTGACTGTTGAGATGACAAGAGTTAGGATTTTAGTTCCCTAACCTGTAAAAAGGTATGACGTACAACAGTGTGGTGACTGTTGAGATGACAAGAGTTAGGATTTTAGTTACCTAACCTGTATTAAGGTAGTACGTACACCTGTCTGGTGACTGTTGAGATGACAAGAGTTAGGATTTTAGTTCCCTAACCTGTTAAAGGTATGACGTACAACAGTGTGGTGACTGTTGAGATGACAAGAGTTAGGATTTTAGTTCCCTAACCTGTTAAAAGGTAATGACGTACAACAGTGTGGTGACTCGTTGAGATGACAAGAGTTAGGATTTTAGTTCCCTAACCTGTATTAAGGTAGTACGTACACCTGTCTGGTGACTGTTGAGATGACAAGAGTTAGGATTTTAGTTCCCTAACCTTAAAAAGGTATGACGTACAACAGTGTGGTGACTGTTGAGATGACAAGAGTTAGGATTTTAGTTCCCTAACCTATTAAAGGTATGACGTACAACAGTGTGGTGACTGTTGAGATGACAAGTTTAGGATTTTAGTTCCCTAACCTTAAAGGTATGACTACAACAGTTTGGTGACTGTTGAGATGACAAGAGTTAGGATTTTAGTTCCCTAACCTGTAAAAAGGTATGACGTACAACAGTGTGGTGACTGTTGAGATGACAAGAGTTAGGATTTTAGTTCCCTAACCTGTAAAAAGGTATGACGTACAACAGTGTGGTGACTGTTGAGATGACAAGAGTATAGATTTTAGTTCCCTAACCTGTAAAAGGTATGCCCGTACAACAGTGTGGGACTGTTGAGATGACAAGAGTTAGATTTTAGTTCCCTAACCTGTAAAAAGGTATGACGTACAACAGTAGTGGTGACTGTTGAGATGACAAGAGTTAGGATTTTAGTTCCCTAACCTTATTAAAGGTATGACGTACAACAGTGTGGTGACTGTTAAGATGACAAGAGTTAGGATTTTAGTTCCCTAACCTGTAAAAAGGTATGACGTACAACAGTGTGGTGACTGTTGAGATGACAAGAGTTAGGATTTTAGTTCCCTAACCTGTATTAAGGTAGTACGTACACCTGTCTGGTGACTGTTGAGATGACAGAGTTAGGATTTTAGTTCCCTAACCTGCTATAAAGGTATGACGTACAACAGTGTGGTGACTGTTGAGATGACAAGATTAGGATTTTAGTTCCCTAACCTTTAAAAGGTATGACGTACAACAGTGTGGTGACTGTTGAGATGACAAGAGTTAGGATTTTAGTTCCCTAACCTCTTTAAAGGTATGACGTACAACATGTGGTGACTGTTGAGATGACAAGAGTTAGGATTTTAGTTCCCTAACCTGTAAAAAGGTATGACGTACAACAGTGTGGTGACTGTTGAGATGACAAGAGTTAGGATTTTAGTTCCCTAACCTCTTTAAAGGTATGACGTACAACAGTGTGGTGACTGTTGAGATGACAAGAGTTAGGATTTTAGTTCCCTAACCTGTAAAAAGGTATGACGTACAACAGTGTGGTGACTGTTGAGATGACAAGAGTTAGGATTTTAGTTCCCTAACCTGTAAAAAGGTATGACGTACAACAGTGTGGTGACTGTTGAGATGACAAGAGTTAGATTTTAGTTCCCTAACCTTTAAAAGGTATGACGTACAACAGTGTGGTGACTGTTGAGATGACAAGAGTTAGATTTTAGTTCCCTAACCTGTATAAGGTAGTACGTACAACATGTCTGGTGACTGTTGAGATGACAAGAGTTAGGATTTTAGTTCCCTAACCTCTTTAAAAGGTATGACGTACAACAGTGTGGTGACTGTTGAGATGACAAAGAGTTAGGATTTTAGTTCCCTAACCTGTAAAAAGGTATGACGTACAACATGTGGTGACTGTTGAGATGACAAGAGTTAGGATTTTAGTTCCCTAACCTGTAAAAGGTATGACGTACAACAGTGTGGTGACTGTTGAGATGACAAGAGTTAGGATTTTAGTTCCCTAACCTCTTTAAAGGTATGACGTACAACAGTGTGGTGACTGTTGAGATGACAAGAGTTAGGATTTTTAGTCCCTAACCTGTATTAAGGTAGTACGTACACCTGTCTGGTGACTGTTGAGATGACAAGAGTTAGGATTTTAGTTCCCTAACCTGTATTAAGGTAGTACGTACACCTGTCTGGTGACTGTAATGGTTTCAGGAGATGATTTTAGTCCCTAACCTGTATTAAGGTAGTACGTACACCTGTCTGGTGACTGTTGAATGACAAGAGTTAGGATTTTAGTTCCCTAACCTGTATTAAGGTAGTACGTACACCTGTCTGGTGACTGTAATGACAAGAGTTACGATTTTAGTCCCTAACCTGTATTAAGGTAGTACGTACACCTGTCTGGTGACTGTTGAGATGACAAGAGTTAGGATTTTAGTTCCCTAACCTGTAAAAAGGTATGACGTACAACAGTGTGGTGACTGTTGAGATGACAAGAGTTAGGATTTTAGTTCCCTAACCTGTATAAAGGTAGACGTACACATGTGTGTGACTGTTGAGATGACAAGAGTTAGGATTTTAGTTCCCTAACCTGTTTAAAGGTATGACGTACAACAGTGTGGTGACTGTTGAGATGACAAGAGTTAGGATTTTAGTTCCCTAACCTTTAAAAGGTATGACGTACAACAGTGTGGTGACTGTTGAGATGACAAGAGTTAGGATTTTAGTTCCCTAACCTGTAAAAAGGTATGACGTACAACAGTGTGGTGACTGTTTGAGATGACAAGAGTTAGGATTTTAGTTCCCTAACCTCTTTAAAGGTATGACGTACAACATGTGTGACTGTTGAGATGACAAGAGTTAGGATTTTAGTTCCCCAACCTGTATTAAGGTAGTACGTACACCTGTCTGGTGACTGTTGAGATGACAAGAGTTAGGATTTTAGTTCCCTAACCTGTATTAAGGAAGTACGTACACCTGTCTGGTGACTGTAATGGTTTCAGGAGATGATTTTAGTCCCTAACCTGTATTAAGGTAGTACGTACACCTGTCTGGTGACTGTTGAGATGACAAGAGTTAGGATTTTAGTTCCCTAACCTGTATTAAGGTAGTACGTACACCTGTCTGGTGACTGTAATGGTTTCAGGAGACGATTTTAGTCCCTAGCCTGTATTAAGGTAGTACGTACACCTGTCTGGTGACTGTTGAGATGACAAGAGTTAGGATTTTAGTTCCCTAACCTGTATTAAGGTAGTACGTACACCTGTCTGGTGACTGTAATGGTTTCAGAGACGATTTTAGTCCCTAACCTGTATTAAGGTAGTACGTACACCTGTCTGGTGACTGTTGAGATGACAAGAGTTAGGATTTTAGTTCCCTAACCTGTATTAAGGTAGTACGTACACCTGTCTGGTGACTGTAATGGTTTCAGGAGACGATCTTAGTCCCTAACCTGTATTAAGGTAGTACGTACACCTGTCTGGTGACTGTTGAGATGACAAGAGTTAGGATTTTAGTTCCCTAACCTGTATTAAGGTAGTACGTACACCTGTCTGGTGACTGTAATGGTTTCAGGAGACGATTTTAGTCCCTAGCCTGTATTAAGGTAGTAAGTACAAGAGTGTGGTGACTCTAATGGTCACAGAAAAGCTTGGATTC
>JARQOC010000002.1:55514509-55534612 GCA_033576535.1 Allobates femoralis | reverse complement strand
GTGGATCTTTGTTGGAGATAAACTGCACAGCCATCCGTGAAAGCTGCATACCAACGGTGAGAACCCCAGAAATATCTTGTGTCTTACATATGTATATAAGCTTGGATCAGGTGAGTGTATCCTGCCAGGTTACCAGGCGATTTCTACTCTTAGATCGGTGCCGTGTGTGTCCCCTCTTTTCTTCTCTTGCAGAGTCATTGTCTACTTTGTAATAAATCTTATCAGACAAATTTGCTTCTTTCTCTGCCAAAATGTTTCAGTCATTATCGAAATGATCAATTCTGGGGTAAAATCTGTAGTGAGTGAAGACTTTCCCATTACTGAGATAGGAGATGGTAGTTGTTACTGATGGTGAGGACTCTACACTTGGTAAATGGCTTTATCTTGTCTCTATTGAGAGTAAAAGGTTGTTAGGGTACCGTCACACTTGGCGACACACCAGCGATCTCGACAACGATACGACTTGGTAGGGATGGCTGGTGCTTCGCTATGTGGTCACTGGTGAGATGTCAAACTGTCAGATCTCACCAGCGATGCAGTAACGATTCGGAATGATACGGCGGTCGTTGGGACCCCGTTTCTCAGACCTGTAGTATTGAGGTCATTGTCCCTGTCAAACATGCCGATGCATGCTGCCTAGCGGGACCTCAATGATCAAAAAATGGTCCAGGCGACTCTGACATGACCAGCGATCTCACAGCAGGGACCTGGTCACTGCTAAATGTTAAACATAGCGAGATCGCTGGTGAGTTCGCTGTTACGTCACCAAACTTGGGACTCAGCAGCGATCTCGCTAGCGATCTCACTTAGTGTGACGGGGGCTTTAGAAGTTACAGTATGCACAATGTTTGTTCCTGGCTTCCAACTGCAATATTTCAACTGCTTATGTTCAAAGACTGTGGAAAAACAACTACATTCAGCACAAACTTTGATTTTATGACCACAGCCTAGAAAAATGTCATATTTATTGTGACCAAAAAGGAAATTACACTATGTGACAAATTTTTATTTTATTTTGTTCCTGGGTACAAATTTGGTTTTCCTAAACTGTTATGCCTAAAACAAATAGAAAATAGTTGTTGTTCCACAAATACTTTGCTTCTGTGATCAGGACAATGACATTTTGAAATTTGTGTGTTTTCGGGAAAATTCTCAATTCACATTCAATACTGAGACAATGTCATTTTCCTGGTTACAGAAGCAAACTTTTGTGGAACAACAACTATTTTCTATTTGTTTTAGGCATAATGGGTTAGCAAAACTTGGCACTGGTAATCTTGGGATGTACACTGGAGCTAGCTATAGGGTCGGTGTGAGTTGCTGCTATAGGGCGCAATTGGGAAAAGATAAACTTTAAAAACAATTAAGATAATTCATAATCTTTAAAAATATATTTATATCTAAATATACGTGATTTGTCTATGACACTAGTCCTTGGAAGAGTGGGTGTCCTATATTACGGGTCCAAATTGTGTTGTTGTTGTGCTGGTTTTCTTATTTTGTTTTTGCCAGCTGGTTAGGACACTATAACAATATAATAAGATGATATGAGATATGAGTATTGTATTTTTCTTTTGTGGGTTATCGTTGTGCCTGCAGTTAATAAATCCACTTACCTCTAGGGGGTAATCTTTGGTGTGGACTAGGGATGAGTGAGTACTGCAATAATCGGACTTCCTATACTCGCAACGAATAGGTCCCGGTACTCGGTACTCGTTGCGAGTATAGCGAGTCCAATGGCAGTGAATGGGCGGGCGAGTACTTTCGCAGTGTATCTATACACTGCGAAAGTGCACTAAAAGTGAATAAAAGTTGTTAAAAAATTTAAAAAATCATACTCACCTATATGACGCCTGCATCGGGACCGGCAAAGAAGACATCTGATCAACGACAAGGACCTGCGAGTCTGACAGCCAATCAGATGGTCAGACGTCACAAACCATGTGATCACTACCAGCCACCTGATTGGCCAGATTGCCAGGTCATTGATGCACATTCAAGACCTGGCAATCTGGCCAGTCTGGTGGCTGGTAGCAATCAGGTGGTTTGTGACGTCTGACCATCTGATTGGTCAGATCGCTACCAGCCATCTGATTGGCTGTCAGACTTTCAGGTCCTTGACGTTGATCAGATGTCTTCTTTGCATCGGATAGTTGAGTATGATATTTTTTTTTTTTTTAACAACTTTTATTCACTTTTATTGCACTTTCGCAGTGTATATATAGATAAGTTAAAGGACTACTCGCTACTCCCGAGTAATCACAAGAGACTCATGGAGTAGCGAGTAGCCCGAATATCGTTACTATTCGGCGAGTACTGAATAGTAACGACTATACTCGCTCATCCCTAGTGTGGACTTGAGTGTGTCAGGTGTAGTTATGTACCAAAATGGTTGATTTGTTGTTTCTAATAATTTAAAGGTATAATAGTTAGGATCTATATTTGTCTGTGCATATTTGATGGGCTAAGGAGCAACTTGGTCTCCCTTTTTGATATATACCTGGAGGATTTCGGTTATAGGTGTTCCATGTAGTCTTGTTACAGTTGCTATAACAGGTATGGCCACTCGATGGGAGACAGGTGTCCTTTGGTTTGGTTTTGAAGAAGTTGTTTTTAAAATAAATATCTGTAGTATTATCTTTTTCTTTTTTGTGATGTTAACGTTAAATTACAATAGGTTATTATAGGATATAACACCTTGTGTATGTGTCCCTTGCTCGTAGAGTTGATTGTTGTCCCATGGCTCTGGGGTCCTCAGGGTGTGTTGGTCTGGTTTACGGTGTTCTCTATCTAGTGCACCTGGATCGGTGTAGTTGTTTGACCTTTGTGGTTTAAGATTCTGGTGTGGCTAGAAATGGTATATAGGTAATTAGTAACAATCTTGTTTGGTTATGCCATGTATTGTGGGTGGACCCAAGTACTATTACCTGTGGACTTGTTGGTAAATTGTTCCTATGTACAATATAGGAGTTGTATAGTGCTCAGATATTCCTTCACATGCCAGTATTGGTGGTGTTGCTGCTGTGGGGGAGATATAGAGAGTGTTGGGGTATGTGGTAACACTTGGTGGGTGTTATACAGCTGCAACTGACTGGTTACTATATGGCATAGATGTTATCTTGTATGCTTACTGTTTGCTTTGTGTCTTTCCTCTATCTGACCTAAGCCAATGAAATGTTTAATTCTATGAATATATGAGTATATAACCTCAAATTATAAGTGTTCGTTGATAATATGTGTCTCCTGTGGCACTACTTTATGCTTTTGGCTATAGTGTTACATTGGCACATTGCACTATTTTTTTACTGTGCTCTTTTGTGCTAGCACCACTGTTGTTTTTTCTAAGTTACCAGATTAAGCTGGTATATTAGCGTGCATATATACTGTCCTATAATTGGCTCATTGTTTGTGTTTGTGGCAAGAAGGCAGCAATCAGTACAGTACCTCTTCCATCCTGCTTTTGGTCTCGTCTGCCTTGTTTCACTTTCGGCTTCTGTGGCGTATGCGGTGGCTTGCATTGCGGCCTCCTGGCCGTGCGCTTCCTTGTTCTGGGACACGTGACGTGCACGTCACTGGTACGTCAGGGTCTTGTGAGTGGGTGGGTGGGCCGGTGATGTAGGTCAGTCAGGAAAGCAGAGAGAAGTCAGGGATGGGTGAGCATCTGGGTGTAACATCAGGTGCTTGGTTCACCTATGCTTTTCGAAGGCTATGACCTTCTTCATCAGGGCATATCTGGGTTATCAAAACACACTTTGTACCCAGGAACAAAAAAAAATTATAATAATGTGCTACATAGTGTTATGTAACATCAGTATACAGCATCTACATACTAGTGCATCTCAATGAATTAGAATATAATCAAAAATCAATTCAATATAGTCATGTTTCAGGGTTCTTAACCCTTAATCCTCCCTACTTTAATTTTCTGAGGATTTCTTCAGGTTTTCATTGGCTGTAAGTCTTAATCATCAACATTAACATAAATAACAACACTTGAAATAGATCACTCTGTAATGACTGCCCTGCACTGCCACCATGCTTCAGCTGATGGGGAGTGATCATCAGATCACTCCCTATCAGCATGGAGGGGGCGATACCCACACCCTCCAGTGCTGTGGATAGACAAGATCAGTGTGATTGGTAGTTCAAACTTTGAGCTACCAATCACAGCGATTGTGGGACGGGGTGGGGAATCCACCCCCTCGGACCTCAAGCCCCGGTGTTCAGTGATAAGAATCACTGAACACTGGGGCCCGATAGCAGTTACTGTGGCATCGGTGCCGCAGTAACCGCCATGATGTCGTACAATGTCAAAGGTCAGGAAGTCACTGACTTTCATGCTGTTGTACAATGTCAAAGGTCGGGAAGTGGTTAACTAATAGAATCGTTGAATTGAGTATAAAACTGGGTGTATTCTAATTGCCAGGCAATATGGGGATATCATTGTTGACTTAAAATGGTTCTCGGCCATATATAATTTTGATGACCTATTCCTACTATAGATTACTAAAAGGGCTGTCCAGCCTAAATCTAGCAATATACAGTGCTCTATGTGTCATGCTATGTGATTGCAGACTTGTGAATCCTCACATCGCATGTACATTGTGCTGTGAGTATTCAATGATGTCAGAGCCGGGAATGGCAATCATGTGGACACAAGTATACAATATGTATACTCCCAGCAAGAATTACTTTTTTTGGCCCCACCCAATATACTTGCATTGAGCAAGGGTGGCCCATCTAGTCATATTATGGCCTGGAGTATTCATATCTCATACTTGGAGTCATGGGTCTGCCGTTCCCGGTTCTGACACCGGTGAATCTTCGCAGTATATATGAATTGAAGATTCACAAATAGAGCAACTGCAGATTTATTGATTTGGACTGGGCAACCGCTCTACAGTAGGAAAAGGTCGTAGGAAAAGGTCATCAATATCACAATAATGGAGAACCCCTTTAAGTCAACAATGCTATCTGCATATTACGTGACAGTTAGCATCTTTCTCTATATTTTGCAACCCTATAAATATGAAGACAAGATTTAGACTTGAGTCAACTATTCTAGCATTTTTTAGATCAATATTTAGAGTTTTGTAAACTCTAAAATAATTGAAAGCCTACAAACTTATGTAGATGCTGAATACTGATGTTACATAATTGCATACGGTAACCTCTAACAACCTTTTACTCTCCGTAGAGGCAACATCAAGCCATTTACCAAATAAAGAGTCCTCACCAGAACAAAGTAAATGTGATCCTTCCACGTAGAATATTGTGTCGGCTTTAATAAAGTCAGAATGATATTCAGGACTGGGGGCACAGGGGAACAATCTTTTATACTTTCAATAGGACTGTACAGAACAGCAAGCCAAAGTATACAATTTCATTTTCTACGCAATAATTGGCAAACAACGTTGATTTACTGACACTTAAAATTCATTATGTACATTTCAAGTAGAGAAAATGTAAAGCAAGACAACATAAGATTTCTTTGTACTTATAATGAAAGTATAATGAAAGTGCGGAGAGGCTGCTATGCATAACATTAACATATCTACTGGAAGCTGCAGCGCCTAGTTTTCAAAATAATACATGCAGATACGGTGCGTCTAACATATTGGTTTCACATACAAAACAGTCAAAAAAGTCAAGGATAAAGGTTATGCATTTCAATATAATAGGGAGACTCTTTGTACATTCACATCAGGGCAGTATGAGCTGAGTAGCGCACATTACTTACACATTTTATTAGTTCTCAAAAGTAAATAAAGCAATAAAAAAATAAAAATTATGCAAAATAGAAAAAGTGACAAAAATGAAACAAACAAGAGGGGGGTTTAGTGATATTAATGCAAGGTACAGTGCATGGTGTTCCATGAGTTGCAAAAGTATTCTGCCTTCTTGACAATTTTTCGCTAACTCACAACCCAGCATTTCACGATTGTTTTTGAGAGTTTCCATCAGTTCATGTAAAGAACATGTCTAAAATTCTGAGCATTTCATTTTCTTTTTATTGTGAAGCAAAGATCAAACAGGACAAAATATCTGAAAACCTCAGTGTGCATAACTATTCCCCCCCAACCCCATAGTCCGTACTTTGCAGAGCCTCCTTTTGCGGCAATTACAACTGCAAGTCGCTTTGGAGAAGTTTCTATGAGCTTTCCACATCTTGCCACTGGAATATTTGCCCATGGCTAGAGTCACACTGGGTTATGGAATCACGTTTCCAGCCAGCACTGAAACCGGACAGCGTTAATGGCAAGCGCTGGCTGGAAATGTGGGTCCATAACCCAGTATGACCCCAGCCCATTCCTCAAGGCCAAACTGCTCCAACTCTGTCAAGTTAGACAGATTCCTCTGGCGAACCGAAATCTTCAAGTCTGACCACAGATTCTCCACTGAATTAAGGTCTTGGATTTGACTCAGCCACTCCAATAAATTTGCAGATTTCCCCTTAAACCATTCGAGTGTTGCTTTCGCAGCATGCTTTGGGTCATTGTCTTGTTGGAAGGTGAACTTTCATTCCAGTCTGAAATCACTGAAAGTCTGAAACAGGAATTGCTCAAGAATATACCTGTATTTCGCACTCTCTATCTTCCCCTCGACTCAAACATTTACCCTGTTCCTGCTGCCAAAAAACATCCTCACAGCATGATGCTGCCACCATCACATTTCATTTTGGGGATGGTGTTCTTCGGGTGTTGAGAGCTGGTTGGTTTGGTGTCAGACATAGCATTTATCTTGGTAGACAAAAAATTTAATTTTGATCTCATCTGACCAAAACACCCTGCTCTATACATTTGGGGAGACTTCCACATATATTTTGGCAAAATCAATTCAAGCCTTTTAATTTTTGGCTGTAAGTAAATTTTTGGCTGACCACTCTTCCATAAAGGTCATCTCTATGGAGTGTACAGCTCTCTGATTAATGCCCTCCTTGTCCGGGCTGAGGGTTTTGTGAGCCGCAGCAGCCAGCTACTAACATCGGCACACCCGTTATGGCACATGATTTTTGTGTTGTACGCCATTTCCAGACACGGGCTTTGAAACGTCAGCGGCCAGCCATATTTTGGCCAGCAGAGTGTACCACAGTGCAAGAACCTGACAGATTTCTGCACAACAATGCATTTCATTTGAATGTATGTCTTCAGATGCACATCCAACTGATGCAGGCTCTGGGATTGGCAGGCCCCTTTACCCCTGTGCTCCACCTTGGTAGCCAGCCCTGTATCCATGATTGTTACACCCCTGCTGGATATATACAGTACATACTGTATATATTTATACAGTATATATATATATATATTTATACAGTATATATATATATATAATATATATATATATATGGACAAGGTCCAGCAAGAGATCCAGGTGGTGCTTCTTTTCTTTTAAAATCTAAGTTTTATTCTTTTATTGTAAGTAGTTAAAAGGGTCACCCCCCTATATGTCCCTTTTACCTACTTACAATAGAAGTTAAATTTGAAAAGAAAAGAAGCACCACCTGGCTTCCTTGCTGGACCTTGTTCATATTTGTCACAGGAACTTCTCCAATCCTTGCCTTCTCCAAGCAGTGGGATCCGAAGGTTGGTGTGGATTGTCACAGACTCCAGAAATAAAGGAGAGCTGGCTTTATTTACTATATCTATATATGATGAGGCCAGGGCTGTCTGGGGGTACTCGGTCACCGGGTCTGCTGAGTAGGGAGTCACAGGTGGACGGTATCCCGGTGCCGTGCCCTGGGGATCATTTGAAGGGGGTTGTGAGGGAATTATTTACAGGGGGGACGTGACGCCACCTGTAGTGTCCGGTAATTTGGTACCAGCGCTGCCAGCCGGCCGCTGAGGTGATGGAGGGGGCAGCAAAGTGTGGTACAGCTCCCCACAGGTGGAGCTTTACCTCAGGGCAGCAATAAAGGAAGATGGTGAGGGAGAGCAGTGAAGGAGGAGTATGATGGATTATAGCTGATAAACAGTCACACATACACACAGGGATAGTTGTTCCGGTACCTTTTTACTGGTGTACATATAGCAGGTACAGTCCAGAATAACAACCAGGTCCCTGGTGCAATTTAGGATTAGCTCCTTGGAAGGATTTGAGGCCTCCTTTATCTTTATTCTTTGCCTTGAGGGATGAGTCTTTCCTGAGTTTGAACTCTCCAATTATCTATTATCTAAAACTAACAATCAGGCCCTTCTGTGGGAACCCGGTTTATCCTGTGGCCCCTGGTCCTCTGTTTGGTTAGTTTTTAATGTCTTTACTATCTTCCTTCAGGGCTAAACTTCACCTGAAACTGCTGGGGTTTTTACTGTGGCTCTATAAGCCCACAGCATCGGACTCCAGTGTCCGGTTGTGCTCAAGGGGAATGTCTTTTTAATCCCTCTTCTTATTCCCTACCTCTTCTCCTTGCCTCCGGCCCCTTCCCTGGGGTGTGAACAGCTGACAAAATGGTCCCTTCTGGTCCTGGCATCTGTCTTTTCCAGAGACCAGCAGCTTTGCCTCCATCTTTCTCCTCTCCTCACATGAACTAACTCCTAGCAACTGTCTCCTAGGACCAACTGTCTCCTCCTCTCAGCCTGGATCTCATTAAAGGGGAACTGACTTAATGCAGCCAGTAGAGCTCCCCCTTCAGGTCTGGAGTGGAAGGTGTTGTGTGCTGAACAAACCAAGGTGTCAATCCTATCTTGCACCAGTGTAACCTGTGGCAATCCCCCGCAGGGGTGCCACATTCCCCCCTAGTTAAACACAGTCCTCCGGGACTGAAACATTTTTCATAAACACAACAGGTTATAACTATTTACATTTGATTATTGAACAAAGTCTTAAAAATGAAAAATTTACAAAAAAAAAACAAGGAAAAATAAGAAAACAGGTTACCAGTCCATACAGCGCTAGTCCATTCGCTGCAGGCTGTTTAGAGGGTGTTGAAACAGGGGTTTGCCACTACCAGTCCTGTGGCTATGGTCCATTTTGAAAATAGGAAAAAGGGAAAGTTCAAGAGTCCAACAAATTTACTTTCTTAGAATTAAAAGAAAAAGCATAACTATATACAATACGGGTGTATCTGCTTAGGAGGCCTGGCTTCACTTATACCACCCCCAGGCACTTTCTTTTCCTAACTTCATGTGCATGGGGCTAGTCCAGTTCCTCCACCCTTCTATACATTACCATTAATAACATATTTTCATTCTGAACATATTTACATTTTAAATATTTTCACATTTTCCCACGTGTTATGACCTATTCTCTGTACCTAAGTGGTGGGTGTCCTAGATTGACACGTGTTGACCTACGTAACACTGGTGTAGGGTCTGTGAGAGTGGGTCTATGTGTAACTGGTAAACTGGGTAGCAGTCTGCGACTACCTGATCTCATAGTAGGAATGGCAGATACACCGATTGCAGGGATCTCTGGTTCCAGTACAACGGGTGGTTCTTGTATTCTTAGCACTTCTACTGCTGATGGAAACATTAAAGTTGGGATTAGATATGTACCTTCTATTTGAGGCCAATCTGCTGGTAACTCTCCAATGATTGTCTGGACTGTCTTTGGCTTCTCTTGCTCTTCTGGCTTTGGACAAGGTACATCTTCTTCTGGTTGAAGCTGTTGAGGGCACTTTTTCAAATGATCTCTGGACACTGTTGCTGTAGTTTCACCATGATCTTTACTGATTAAACAGGTTTTCTGATTGTCAAAATTGGATGGTAATACAGTGTATGGTTCTTTTTCCCACTGATCATCTAGTTTGTGCATTCTCCTTTTTCTTCTCAAAACCAATTCACCTGGTGTTAAGGGCGTTCCTTGTGCACTCTTGTTGAAGTTGGTTTCTTGTCTTCCTCTTGATCTTTCCAGACTTCTCTCAACGCATTCTTGGATTTTCTGGTATTGTTCCTTCCTTCTACTATCCCAATCTGTATCTGTAGTATCTGCTTCAGGAACTACGATGCCTAACTCAAAGTCTGCTGGCAATTTTCCTGGTCTTGCTCTCATGAGGTATGCAGGGGTGCAATTTGTTGAACTTACTGGGATGTTGTTGTAAATGTCAACTAGATCTGGTAACTTTTCTGGCCATTGGTTACGTTCTTCTAAGGGCAGAGTTTTTAACATTTCAATTACCACGTGATTCATCTTTTCGCACATTCCATTTGTTTGAGGATGGTAAGACGTAGTGCGTATTTTCTTGCATCCGTATAGGCGACAGAACTCTTGAAATATTTCAGCTTCAAAGGCGGGTCCTTGGTCTGTCAATACCTGGTCTGGATAGCCATGGGGTCTGCAGAAATAAGCTTGAAATGTTCTTGCTGCTGTCTCAGCTGTTAAATCTTTTACTGGAGCTACCACAAGAAATCTGGAATAATGGTCTACCATGGTAAGAGCATAAGTGTACCCTGATTTGCTGGGTGTAAGTTTGACATGATCTATGGCTACCAGTTCTAATGGTTCTTTGGTGATGATAGGTTTGAGGGGTGCTTTCTGGCTGTTACGGTCTTTTCTTCTTAATGAGCATGGTCCACAATTTTTACACCATCTCTCTATGGAGGCTCTCATGCTGATCCAATAGAATCTTTCACGTAACAGTATTTCTAATTTTCTCCATCCAAAGTGTCCCGATTCATTGTGATACGCTTGCAGTACCATTTGAACATCTCTCTTTGGAACCACAACTTGCCATACCATTTCATGTGTTCTTGGGTTGATGTACCGCCTGCACAATTGACCTTGATAGATGAATAACCGGCTTCTTTCTTTCCACAAGTGTTGAGCTTCCAGTAGAGCGTTCTTTTCAAGTTTGGAATCTGGTTGAGTTATCAAGTTCTTTACAAGACTTACTGCTGGATCACTGTCTTGAGTCTCTTTCCATCCATAGTGAGGCAACGGGTTTAGTTCAACAGTCTGACGATTTTGGTAGACTCGATCTTCAGCGATTTGCCATTTTCTACTTTTATGGAAAGCTAGGAGTTCTATTTCCTCTAGGTCATCTTCCTCTTCACTTCCTTGTGGATGTACTTGAGGATTTCTAGAAAGGGCATCTGCATTTGCGTTATTGCGGCCTGCTCGATATTTGATAGTAAAGTCATAATTCGACAGTCGAGCCATCCAACGTTGCTCCAATGCTCCAAGTCTTGCGGTATCCAGATGTGTCAACGGGTTATTATCTGTGAAGACAGTGAACTTCGAAGCTGCGAGGTAATGCTTGAACCTTTCTGTTACAGCCCAGACCAAGGCTAGGAACTCCAACTTAAAGGAACTATAGTTTTCTGGGTTCCTCTCAGTGGGTCGAAGTTTTCTGCTAGCGTAGGCAATTACTCGTTCTTTACCATCTTGCATCTGAGAAAGGACTGCTCCCAAGCCTACATTGCTTGCGTCAGTATAAAGGACAAATGGTAGGTTATAATCGGGGTAAGCCAGAATTTCCTCACCGGTTAGAGCCTGCTTCATCTGTTGGAAGGAATTTTCTTGTTCCTCTCCCCATTCTAATGGTGACTCTGGATATTTTCTCTTCTTAGATTGGCCTATCAGTAGATCTTGTAGGGGCGCAGCCATCTTTGTATAGCCCTTAATGAATCTTCTATAGTATCCAACCAAACCTAAGAACTGGCGTACCTCGGTGATGGTCGTTGGTCTTTGCCAATCCTGAATTGCTGTTACCTTTTCCGGGTCTGGTGCTACTCCATCTGCGCTGACCACGTGTCCCAGGTATTGGACTTTAGGTTTCAACAGGTGACATTTGGATGGTTTGAGTTTCATTCCGTACTTTGCTAAAGCCTCAAATACCTCCGCCAGGTGTTTCAGGTGTTCTTCGTAGGTTCTAGAGAACACGATGACGTCGTCCAGGTATAAAAGTACGGTTTCGAAGTTTCGATGTCCCAGGCAACTTTCCATGATTCTCTGAAACGTTCCTGGTGCGTTGCATAACCCGAATGGCATACTATTGAATTCGCAAAATCCCATTGGCGTTGTGAATGCAGTCTTCTCCCGGTCTTCTTCTGCAACGGAGACCTGCCAATACCCACTAGTGAGATCTAATGTGGAGAAATAATTAGCAGTCTTTAATGCAGCAAGAGACTCCTTTATTCGGGGTAACGGGTAAGCATCTTTGTGAGTGATTTTATTGACTTCCCGGTAATCCACACACATCCTCATTGTGCCATCCTTCTTCCTGACTAGGACTAAAGGGGCTGCCCAGGGACTACTACTATCTCTTATAACCCCGGCCTCCTTCATGTCCCTCAGCATTTCTTTGGCATGTTGATAGTGACCTGGTGGAATGGGTCTGTGTCTCAACTTGATTGGTGGATGATTTCCTGTGGGTATGTGATGCTGTACCCCTTTAATCCTCCCAAAATCTAATGGATGTTTGCTGAATATCTGCTCAAACTCTTGCACTACCCGGTACACTCCATGCTTCAGGTGAGAAGGGTGGCATCAGTTCCTACATGCAACTGCTGACACCACTCCTCCTGCTGTCCTTTAGAGTTACTATCCTCCGCCGGACTAGGCGAGGAAACAGGTTCTACTGCCTGTATGTTGTTGTTACAAACAGTATACAGCTTTGCTACAGTAGCATACCGGGGTAACTTTGCTTCTTCTGCCCCACAATTTAACACACGGATTGGTACTCGTCCCTTGCGTACATCCACCACCCCTCTGGCTGTCAGTAGTGTAGATCTGTGCTCTGAAAATACCGGCTCTACAACTGCCTGGTATTCCTGTCCTCTACACACCTATCGCTGCTCGACACCATATCATCATTTCACTATTTGGTGGTATTACAATAGGAACCGAGTCTATTACCCGCACACTGCCAATTTCTCCCCCAGACAGATTTACCTGTTGCTTGTGGATGAGGGCTCGGATCTCTCGTTGGATGACTCTTGTCCGCCCATAACCAGCAGTTTGAGAAATCTGTCGGAGTAAAAACAACACTTCTCCAAAGCAGTTTTCAACAACATTTGTACCAATAACCATGTAAGGGCATTTTTCATTAGGATTATCTTCAACTACAAATAACCCTTGACCTTTCAGCTCCTCCCTCCCCAACTTTATTGTAGCTGCTCTGTACCCCACCTGTTTCTGTGGTTGGCCATTAGCTGCAATAATATAAAAATTGGGGTTTGGGGGTTCAAGATCATCATCAGACCAATACTGCTTATAAAGGATATGCGGAATCGTAGTAACCTGCGACCCGGTGTCCAATAGGGCCGACATGGGAATTCCTTCTAGTGTAATGTTGAGGTACGGACGGCCTCCCACGTACCGTTTACACCAGTCTTTTGGGCCCAGTTGCTCTACTCCTGGGAGTTGGCCCTCGGACCCAGGAATCTCAAGTTTAAAGGGCATCCTCTTGCAAAGTGTCCTGGTTTGTTGCATCGCAGGCAGATGGGTTGTCCTGAAGAATCTGTGTAATCCCAGGGTCTGCGTTGGAATGGTGCGTTGGTCCCCTGCGCGGGCGACCCGTTTCTGCGTTGGAATGGTGCGTTGGTCCCCTGCGCGGGCGACACGGGTCTACGTTGAAATGGTGTGTTGGTCCCCTGCCCGGGCGACTTGGCTTTTCTCTGCATCCATGGGACATCCTCAGGGCTATCAGCTAGTTGGATTTTGCTTGGTAGTGGTGCCCCAGGCATATTTTGCAAGAGCTTTAGTACGTAGTCCATGTTTTTAGTTAACTGCAGCACCTGGTTTTGCATGTTATCATTTGCTACAGCTTGACTCTCTGCTTTTGCAGGTTCTGCAGAAATAGGTTTAAAGTCTATGGAAGAAGCATTAGCCTGCCAGGATTGGTTGGCAGGTTCTGCAGGTGTTGGATCTCTTAGCACAGTTATAGCACGATCTTTTAAGTCACTAAAACTCACTGTTGGGTGATCCAATACCCACATATGCACTTGTTGGCGGTGATAGTCTGATCTTAATCCTTCTGTAAACTGCTCAGCAAGCATTTTATCCTCTTCCAGTACACTTGCCGGGTCTACCTGTTTCAAGGACCGGAGTGCCCCTTGTAAACGGAGGGCATAGTCTCTGATGGTATCCTGCGGTCTCTGCTTACACTGATAAAACAGCATCCTCAATTCAGACTGTGTGCGCTTCTCAAACACCAATTTTAGCTTATCAAACACGTTGGCAGCAGAGTCCCTGTCAGCATTTCTCCAGGACTCAGCCTCCAGCTCCGCTGCACCTATTAATTGTCCCAGCACAACGGTAGCCTGTTGCTTCTGTGTCATAGCATACATTTCCAGCATTGCACACATCTTATGCTTAAATGTTGCTAACGTACCAGGTTTACCTTCATATGTCGGTAACCACTTGGCACCCGGTACATACGGCATGGTTATAGGCATTATTTGGGCTGCTGCTTCAGGTACTGCGTTCTCGCCATTTCCCCTGTCAGGGACCTGCATATCATCCGTGTCACTCATGGTGAGGCCCCCCTAGTTAATGGCTGCCAACCTGTAAGATGAAAACTGGTTTCTTTAGCCGTTGGCAGCTCTGCAGCTGGAGCGGGCACCTCAGGTCTCTCTCTCACAGGGAGCTGCGCTTTCCTCAGTCTCTCCGGCAGAGTGAAAGGGGGCGGGGCTTATCTTCCCGCTCTTTTTCCTGGTGTGACGCAGCTGTAATTTCTGAGGCGGTGTAATGGCGGCCGCACAAACAGTCAATTAATAAAGTCTTAAGGCACACTTCACCTGGTAGATACCAGGCTGGTTCATCCTGTTCGTGACGCCAGAAAATGATGAGGCCAGGGCTGTCTGGGGGTACTCGGTCACCGGGTCTGCTGAGTAGGGAGTCACAGGTGGACGGTATCCCGGTGCCGTGCCCTGGGGATCATTTGAAGGGGGTTGTGAGGGAATTATTTACAGGGGGGGACGTGACGCCACCTGTAGTGTCCGGTAATTTGGTACCAGCGCTGCCAGCCGGCCGCTGAGGTGATGGAGGGGGCAGCAAAGTGTGGTACAGCTCCCCACAGGTGGAGCTTTACCTCAGGGCAGCAATAAAGGAAGATGGTGAGGGAGAGCAGTGAAGGAGGAGTATGATGGATTATAGCTGATAAACAGTCACACATACACACAGGGATAGTTGTTCCGGTACCTTTTTACTGGTGTACATATAGCAGGTACAGTCCAGAATAACAACCAGGTCCCTGGTGCAATTTAGGATTAGCTCCTTGGAAGGATTTGAGGCCTCCTTTATCTTTATTCTTTGCCTTGAGGGATGAGTCTTTCCTGAGTTTGAACTCTCCAATTATCTATTATCTAAAACTAACAATCAGGCCCTTCTGTGGGAACCCGGTTTATCCTGTGGCCCCTGGTCCTCTGTTTGGTTAGTTTTTAATGTCTTTACTATCTTCCTTCAGGGCTAAACTTCACCTGAAACTGCTGGGGTTTTTACTGTGGCTCTATAAGCCCACAGCATCGGACTCCAGTGTCCGGTTGTGCTCAAGGGGAATGTCTTTTTAATCCCTCTTCTTATTCCCTACTCTTTCTCCTTGCCTCCGGCCCCTTCCCTGGGGTGTGAACAGCTGACAAAATGGTCCCTTCTGGTCCTGGCATCTGTCTTTTCCAGAGACCAGCAGCTTTGCCTCCATCTTTCTCCTCTCCTCACATGAACTAACTCCTAGCAACTGTCTCCTAGGACCAACTGTCTCCTCCTCTCAGCCTGGATCTCATTAAAGGGGAACTGACTTAATGCAGCCAGTAGAGCTCCCCCTTCAGGTCTGGAGTGGAAGGTGTTGTGTGCTGAACAAACCAAGGTGTCAATCCTATCTTGCACCAGTGTAACCTGTGGCAATCCCCCGCAGGGGTGCCACATATACCTATATATCTATATGTATATATACACAGGGCGGGCCATTTGTATGTATGCACCTAAATAAAATGAGAATGGTTGGTAATATCAACTTCCTGTTTGTGGTACGTTAGTATGTGGGAGGGAAGAAAATTTTCCAGATGGGTGGTGACCAGTACCGCCATTTTGAAGTCAGCCATTTTGGATCCAACTTTATCTTTTTCAATGAGAAGAGTGTCATGTGATACATCAAACTTCTTGAGGATGTTATAAGAAAATCAATGTTGTGCTTGGTTTTAACGTAACTTTATTCTTTCATGAGTTATCTACAAGTTTATGACCACTAATAAAATGTGTTCAAAGTGCTTCCCATTGTGTTGGATTGTCAATGCAACCCTCTTCTCCAACTCTGACACACTGATAGCAACACCACAGAAGAAATGCTAGCACAGGCTTCCAGGATCCATATTTCAGATGATGCACATCACGTATCTTCACCGCATAGACTTAGTAACAGATGCTCAGCATGTACACATCATATACACAGCATATGCATGCTGGACAAGTGTATACACACACTTCACTATACTCAAAAGATATCTAAACATACACAGACAACTCACACACAGACACACAAAGCTCACACACAGGCACACAGCTCAAACACAGACACGTAACTCACACAGACACACAACTCACACACAGACACACAACTCACACACAGCTCACATACAAACAGTTCACACACACAAACACAGCTTACACACAACTCACACAGACATACAACTCACACAGCTCACACTCACACAAACACAAAACTCACACACACAGACATGTAACTCACACAGACACGTAACTCAGACATACACAACTCACACACAGCTCACACACACAACTCACACACAAACACGCAACTCACATACATCTCACACACAGCTCACACACAGCTCACACACTCACACAGACACACAACTCCCACACAGACATGTAACTCACACAGATACACAACTCACACACAGACACACAACTCACACACAGACACACAACTCACACACAGACACAGCTCACACATACATTTCACACACACAGCTCACACACAAACATAGCTCACACACAGACACACAACTCAAAAACAGCTCACACACAGACACGCAACTCACATACAGACACACAACTCACACACAGACACACAACTCACACACAGACACAGCTCACACATACATTTCACACACACAGCTCACACACAAACATAGCTCACACACAGACACACAACACAAACACAGCTCACACACAGACATGCAACTCACACACAGCTCACACACAAAGCTCACACACTCACACAGACACACAACTCCCACACACAGACATGTAACTCACATACACACAACTCACACATACAACCCACACACGCATACAGCTCATACACACAGACATACACACAGACACAACTCACACACACAGCTCACACAGACACAACTCTATCACACAGTCACACAACTCACACACAGACACATAACTCACACACAAACACACAGCTCACATACACAAACACAGCTCAAACACAGACACACAACTCATACACAATTCACACACAGATCACACACATACAACTCACACACAGACATGAAATTCAGACACAGACATGCAACTCACACAGAACTCACACACACATACACACAGCTCACACACACACAACTCACACACAACTCAAACACACAGACACGTAACTCACACACACACAGCTCACACACACTCAACTCACACACAACTCGTAGACATGCAACTCACACACAACTCACACACACATCTCATACACAGACAAGCAGCTCACACACACACACACACACAACTCCCATACAACTCAAACACACAGACACGTAACTCACACACAACTCACACGCACACAGCTCACACACAACTCACACACAACTCGCAAAGAGACACGCAACTCACACACACAGCTATCAAACAGACACTCAACTCACATACATACAACTCACACACAGACACGCAGCTCACAAACAGCTCACACATAGACACACAGCTCACACACATAGACACACAGCTCACACAGACACACGACAACTCCCACACAGACATGTAACTCACACAGACACGCAACTCACACACAGACATGCAGCTCACACTCAACTCGAACACATACAACTCACAAACCGACACACAGCTTACACACAGCTCACACACATACAGCTCACAAACAGACATGAAACTCAGACACAGCCATGCAACTCGCACACAACTCACACACATTTCACACACAGACAGCTCACACACAGACTCAAAACTCAAACACAACTCTCAGACATGCAACTCACTCACATAGCTCACACACAGACACACAACTCATACACATATAACTCACATACAGACATGCAACTCACAAAAAGCTCACACACAGACACACAGCTCACACACTCACAGTTCATACACACAACTCCCACATACAGCTCAGACACCCAGACATACACACAGACAACTCATACTCACAGCTCTCACACACAAAACTCCCACAAACAGACACGTAACTCACATAGATACACAACTTACACACGTTCACCCAGCTCACACACAGCTCACACACAGATAGAGTTCACACACAGACACACAACTCACACACAGACACAGCTCATACAGACAAGCAACTCACACACATACTATATAGTCTTGAAATAAGGAAGACGGCACTTACCGGTCTGTTGCTGTGCTTTTATTCAGGGTGCAATATTCACATGGTGCAGGGAGGGGGGTGTATAGCTGAGGTGACGATGGCACCGTTTCACGCAACGTGCGCTTCCACGGGTGAATATTGCACCCTGAATAAAAGCACAGCAACAGACCAGTGAGTGCCGTCTTCCTTATTTCAAGACTATATTATATGTTGCCTAGTGACGGGCACCATCTGGCCGAACACCGGTCGCTCCAGAGCGTTCTCTACGATAAGCCAGCAGCATTGGTGCCCCTGTTCCTTCTGTGTTTTGATTAACTTACACACATACAACTCACACACAGACATGCAACTCTCACGCAACTCACATACACAGCTCACACACACAACACACAAACACAACACACACACACACTCATAGACACACAGCTCACTCACAGATTATACAGATACCTCACACAGTCCTCTGTGCTGGTTGTACATGTGCAGCTTCATATGCTCACAGCCCCTGGGTCCCAGCCCTTCCGTCACTCTCTGGCCAGAAGCAGATCTGTTACCTTGTGATCCGGAGCTACTTATCTTCGTTATCTCAGCACAGGAGGCTCCTCTCTGATCTTTGCCAGCTCTCACTTCCTCCCGCTTGTGCAGGAGAACATAAGCATCCCGTTGCAGATGCCGCCCCCTCTTCAGGGCCGGTTTTAGGCAAAGTGGGGCCCTGGGCAAAAGGTTAAAGTGGGCCCCTAAATGCTCACATATTGCACCGTCACATTCAGACATTTAGAGTACAAGTACAAGCGCCAAATTCTGACTGGTGAATGAGCGCGATCTAATATTCAGGACATTCAGCGCTTGTTTCCGGCCTCTTTACACAGGATGATGAAGAATGATGGGAGCAGAGCAATCACCGGTAGAGCAATCTGCCCCTACAGGATCATGGTATCGACAGCACTTCTGCAGTTTTCAGCAGGGGATGTGCTGTCGAGAACAAGGATTTTTGTTCCTCCATAAACATCCGATCACCCGATGATGAGCCGCATTTTGCTCATTTGTTGGGTGATTGCCGACCAGTTTACACCTAGGAACTCTCATCTGTGCTGCTGTACAAATACAAGAGGGGTGGGGGACAAGAGGCGCAATAGTGCCCTATCACTAGAGACACTCTAGGCTACAAAGGTGGTGCAGTGGAACCACTCACCTGATTCAGTTGTGATCCCCACAACTGGTTGAAAGAGCATCAGTACTCCAGCTGCTGTAGGACCTCCAACGACCACTCACACGTGATGTTATCCAGAAGATGATGGGAAAAAGGGTGTATCACGGTCCGCGCTGCTTCAGTCCAAGAAAACTCACATGGGAGTCAAAGTTTCACAAAACAAATCCTTATTCTTTATTCTTCCACTGCAACGCGTTTCGGTGCCCCACCTGGCACCTTCCTCAGGGATATTACATTCATCACTACAGCACACACACAGACACACATCCATTCCCATCATTGTCATACAGGACGGCTCCTCCAGGGAGAGTGGCATTTAGTTATATGGTAAAAGTGACTTCATAAGTTGATTATCTGGGTCAGAATAAGAAGATACTGAACATTTTTTTTTTTTTTTTTTTTTATGATTGCAATAAAAACAAAGACATTT